>JAQFZH010002281.1:0-17132 GCA_034695485.1 Entomobrya nivalis | reverse complement strand
ATTACATCTCATGGGTTGTCAGTTGTCATCATTCAGATTTATCTACGTGTTTTCTTCGTGTCTTGACATGACTTGTTTTTCTACACTTACTAATATAAACTGATAGGCAATTTATAAATAACAATGATCATAAATTCTTTTGCTTCCGATCACTTATTGTTGTGGTTTACTTTTCGCTGATTTTGGAGCCAATACAGTCACCATGTCTGGTGGAGCGCTTTGAACTTGCAGCCCATCACGTTGAGACTGCGTTTGTACTTTAAATCCTGTAGACTGCGTTGGACGATTAGAAATTCCATCCGATGCTACAGAAATCAAGCCTTCTTCCTCCTCAAATTCACCTTCGCCCACCCATTCTTCTTCATCTCCTGCTCCCAACATGGCCAACTTTTTCTTGAGCATCAATTCATTCTCTGTATCCTCATATCTGTCCCTTCCCATTCGTGGAGGATCCTGGTTCAATGCCTCCTTATACAAATTGAAAGGCTTCATCCTACCCATTCGTTTCAAGTAGTATTCGTGGGGCACACAGTTTGGAATGCGTGGGAAACTTGGGTCTCCAAATCCCTTTTCTGCTTGCAGCCTCTGAATTTCATTCATCAGCACTCCTTTCTTCAGACCAAACCTCAATGCCCACTTATACGCCTGCTCCGCCAGTGATTTTTTGTCTTGCATTAAACTACTCAACGCCAAATGACCCCAAGCAATAGGATTTGTACTGTCCAATCGATTTGCCTCAGCGAAAGCTGTCTCCGCTTGATCATACTCTTGTCTTTGGAAACAAGCACTTCCTAACGCCAGCCACATGTATGGCGTCGGATACTTGGTTACACCATGCAGAAATACACGCTTTGCTATTTTGCTTTTGCCCTGGTCCAAAACTAAGGACCCATATCGAAGATACAGTAAATGACGATTTTCATTTGTATGGGGCATCTTGAGAGCTTTTTCATAGCTGGTGATGGCTTCTTGATTGTTTCCCAACACATAGTGGCAGTGTCCTTCTAATGCTAAGTACATTCCATTCTGAAAATAATTAACATTACTGTAGAATAAAATTATCATAAATAAGTTTTAAAATATTCATACAAGGAATTGGCATGCGTTTATACCGAGCTATCGTATTCAATAGCTTCTTTAACCAGAGGTAACGCTTCCTCCTCTCTTTGTCGCAGGTAGAGAGATAAAGCGCGCAGATAAATGAACTGCACGGTTCTTCTTCCGTAGAAGTATAAATGTTTCGCCAAAGCCCCGTCGACATACTGAAAAAAAAAGTAAAATTGAATTACATGATAATAATTTGCATTAAACAAAATAAAATTATGGTGGTAATGATTCTACAGTACATCAAAAAGTCTTAAATTGAGCAGCAAATCCGCAGCCCATATAAGCTCAGTTCCCAAACGATCCGTTAATTTGGGCAGCTGTGGAAGCGATTCAGTCATTTGCTTGATGTCTTCCGGGTCAACGGTTATTTTAATTTCCGTCACAGTTTGGCCTACATTTATTGGTAGTTCCGATTGCTTTGAATTAGAATTATTCGTATTTGAACTCCCATTTTGCTCCTTCTCCAAAAGTTTTTCCTCTTTAGATAAACGCTTACTGGCACTTTTGCTACTCCGTTTGCTTTTTGAATTAGAACTTTTGCTGATCGCGTCCATAGACGCTCGAAATGTTCCGGCTTGAGATCCTGAACCTGATCCTGAGGAAGGGTTACCTTCACCTGGACCATTAATTATCTTATCATATTCTTGCTTTATCTGATTATCTGGAGCAACCCCTTCATCCTTTGGAATGTACACGTTGCTGGGGCCCTTCGTACTTGACTGCTCTTTAAGTAATTTTGCTGATCTGGTCCCTGCAATCTTTTCAAGATAGTCGATGGTCAGCAAGTGCTTTTCCATTGTTTCACTGAATTCAGTGATTTTGTATGGAGATTGTAGGGATGATGTCAATTTTGGTAAATCCATTTCCTCTGGCAAGATATCGCTCAAATTTTCAGTGAAATTGTAAGTGGGACCACTTGACGGCTGCTGCTGCTGGGTGGAGTCAGGAGACATCGTTTCGGTAGACCCAAGAGGGAGATTGGCACCCCCAATAATGGTTTTGCTGCCATTATTATTCCGTTCCAGAGACTGTTTCTTTTCTTTTGAAAGTCTTTTTGGAACCTGAGTATCATCATCCGCACCACCACCAACAGTGGCATTCGCAATAGTTGAAGCAGCTACAATATTGACATTTGTAGACATTCTTACGCTATTGCGATCTTTTCTCTCCATTGGAATAGTCATCCCATCAGCTTTACTAAATCTTGACTTGCTTTTCTTTCGTTTCTTCGGAGGGGCTTGCGATTGAGAGTCAAGTTGGCTTTCGTCCACTAAAAGAACAACTTCTTTTGGTTTAGGTTCCCTCACATGTGAAAGTCCAGCATCCAAATCTTGCGTGTATTGCTTCATGTTAAAAGGTTTATTTGCATTGTTTGTTGTAAAAAGCTTGTCAATTTCGTCTGTAGGCTGTCCAGTAATTACTCGATGAATGTAAGCCGCCTTCCTGAAAAAGTAATCGGCTGCAACCTGATTTCCAGTCAAACTATTTGCAAGTCCAACTATCACAAGAATTTCTGGTGCCATTGGGTATAGACCTAAAGCAGCACCCAGGCAGTCCAACCCACGCTCATCCCCGTGACGTACAGCTATCATGCCAGAAATTAGTAGCGCATACAAATGTAATGGATCCTTACGAAGAGCTTCCCTCACAGAAATTTCTGCCATGCGGTCATCCCCACGAGCAAGCCACATTATTGCAAATTCCATCCAACAACGAGAACTCTCCTTGTCCCTGCAAATGCGTTGCAGATGGAGTTTGTGACAAGTCTCAAAATCCCCCTGGGAAAAGCTCTCTTCAGCATACACACCTAAATCCAAGATTTGACGACTATGCAAGTTAACTTTGGAGAGATCGTCTTCCTGACTGCAACTCGTTTGCTGGAGAAGTCGATCCAAGTTATTTTTAAGAGGATCTGTCTCTTGACCTGTGGTGGCGGCCAAAATCTCATTCATTTCATCCACAAGGAACACATAAATGTCATGAAGGTAACTTTGAAAGTCTCGATGGTTGTGGAATCCCTGTGGTCGTAAAACTATACACTTTTGTTGAACGATGCTGGAAATGGCAGTACGCAAGTGTTCACGGAGAATCAAGTAACGGCCACTGGCATTCAAGTAGAAGAGAAAGCCTTTTTTGATTGTTTCATTGGAAGCGTTGTTTGAAGATGATTGCTCAGATCCTGCTTGACCGTTTTGCAGTATTTCTTTCCAATAATGTTCGGAAAACTCGTGGGAGAGTTCGGCTGCTGCTTCCAGGATGGCTTTTTTGTACTTCTGTTGAGCAGAACTGGAACTTACAGGTTTTCTCCGGGTTAAGTGGCGCTTAGGCAGATATTCATCCACTCTGCAAAATGTGTGTATTTTAATACACATTTGGAAATTCATGTAAAAATTGTACTACATATCGTTACATTAAATTCATCTTACACATTAGATATTTCACTTGTTTTGTAACAAGGTACAATGGATCTCAGCATGGAGATTCTGAAGACAACGAACGGATTTCGATCAATCACATTACGCCCATCCACATTTTCCCCACCAGTATTTTCGTCTGGAGCACCATGAACATGTAACTTTTTTGTATTGTCGTTAACAACATCTGATCTTCTTGTTGTGGAGCCATGATGCTGCAACGTGCTGGTTTGCTGTGGTGTCTGGTTATCAACAGGAGGATTCTGATTAGAACCTTGACTTGGTCTAACTGGCTTGCTAGAAGTTGCTGCATTTCCGCCTGCATTTGTGTTGGTGGTCGTTGCACCAGGAGGCTGTGGCTGACGTTTGGTAGTCGTATTTGCAGCCTTGTTACTGTCTCCACTTCCTTTGGGTGATAAAGTGGATAAAAGTGACTCTGGAACCATTGACTCAAGAGCACATGTTTTCTTTTGCAGGAGATCAGTGGAGAACGGAACTAATCTGCATGAAAATCGGGCAGATTTTGTTCCCGGATGAACCAAGCAACTTAGGTCAGCAAATGCCATGCCGTGATAAATTAAAGAATACTCGGAAGTAGCTGCAGAAGATTGTTGACCGAGCTCGCCCATGAGCATTCTATCATTTGATTCATTGCTAGTGGAGGCTCTGGGTGCTTGCTGAGTGGTTCCAGAGGCTTCACCAACATTTTGTTGCACAGGTTTGTTGGCATTTGAAACAGCTTCTTTTTTCTTCTTGTGCCGATCCCCAGATTTCTTTTTCACTGCAATGTAAACTTCAATAGGCCAAATGGAATTCTGAGATAGGCGTGCCAACATTCCCTGGTAATTGTCCACAGGAATGTATTTCCGGTGTATTGCATTCCATATAAGACGGGGATCCCCGGTTTCGCTAAACTCCATAAAATCTTCCCTGCCATCTCCAAATATTTCCATTTCTGCATCAGCCGCAGACTCTACTGGATCCAGAGTTGCATCTGGAAGCATTATTGTTGCTTCAACAGGCGTTTCAGGAAAGTTGTCTTTGATTGAGGCCCAATGTCGACCTTCTCGTGGTGGTTGGTTCAATTGAACGCTGAAATGTTCTAGTGATTTTCGACCTTGAGCTGGCTTTGGCGGTGGTTGGTCCGACGTTATATCCGTATTGGAATTTGTTTGAGTATCTTCGTCTACTGACATTTTTCTGAACGAGGGCTCCAATAAAAAAGTTTCTCTGTACCTTGCGCCAGGAAATTTGAGAACCGGATCAGTTTTTGAATGAGGCAAGGACATAAACATTGTGACATCTGGAGAGTTTTCTGGGTATGACACGTGTTGGTTGACTGATGCTGGAAGATTGTGAAAGCTTTCACATAAAACTGTCATTAAATTGCCTTGCATCAATTGTTTGCTGTCTGGAAATCCTCCAAAACATTCAATTGTAAGTTGGAGAGATGGGACCATTCCAGGACGGGAATTTCGTCTTCCTCGGTGTTGGGATTTTTCAGCCATGTGCCAAGGTTCAATGTGTTCGGAAATTCTGCTAGCCTTGTAACTAGCAAGGCGACCCAAGTCAAGACAAATAAAACCTAGTGGAGGAATGTTGTCGTATGAGTCAGCGTCCATGTCTTCGCTAACACGACAAAGGTGCACTGCAAATGTAATCATTTTTAAGGTTTAGCATGTCCTTGGATTTAAAATAGTTCATTTAATTTTAAAATTGAGTAAAAATGAAGTTGCGACTAACAGACAAGTGGATTATCTATTAAGTCTATAAACTTAATGCAGAAACTAATATCGTGATCCAAGTAAATATCCACAGATTTGGGGGAATGTGAGGCATTCTCCTCATTTCTATAAGAAGGCTCTACTGTCTCTAAATCTACATTTCCAGAAGGAAAGTGCCCGTACACTTGACCCATACACATTGCCCTAAGAATGAATTCTCCTGGACGGGGAACCTCTTCAACTTCCTGTGAATAAATGAAAATTAATAAGTTTACCAATAATGCATGCTTTGATATTTTTGATGAATTGTAGAAAGAATACACAGTTTTCCTAAAAGCGTACAAGGTTTTTTAAACACTCCAGTCTCAAAAGGAATTCTGTGTAACGGTCAGTATCATAAGGAGGAACTGAAGGTCGACAGAGTCGAAGATTGGCACCAGTGGAAGTTCGGTTTGGCGGCTGCCCATACTTAAAGCCTCCGTCTGGAGAGCGAAGAGTGTTTGGCATAGGATTTTTATGATTATCATTATCATGTATTGAATGTTTTTCTTCACTGGGACCGAGGTTCTCATTGGAACGCCCTTGAAATGTACTATTCTCCATCTTTTATAAAAGGTTTACTTAATGGCTTTTTGTGTCAATTAATTTTCGAAACTAAATTGTGACACGAAAGAAATCCTTTAGATTGGAATTGGTATGCAAAGTAATACCTTTTGCGATCTAAAAAACAACAAAAATGCAAAAATTGACGAATGAAATTCATATAATATGTAGCTAGGCAAGTTGCATTAGAAGTTTATGCTGGATATGATGACAAAGTAATATATAGAACTTGGGTGCTTTTTACTTTTCTCCGGGAAAGGGCGAAAGCTATCGAAATATCATCGGGAACCAAAAAGCTGGGAAAAAGATTTTTGTGTCCTATTACCTTATTTTACAGCACATATTTATATCAAGTTCAAAAACCATCACATAAATCTTATTTGCGATTAGAAATCTAGATTAATAGTGAAGTCTAATTTCATTTCATAAATTAGTACATTGTGCCAAAAATATCAGTTTCCAGTTTTAGCATCTCATTAATTTGTGTGTGTGTAAGTTAATCCCGACTCATCAACCCGCATTATCTTTAAAAATGATGAATTACCCGAAGTATGAAAAATTGACTAGTAGCGTAGAGCCAAGTTAATTTCAAGTTTTATTACAATCGAAATCAGTATTGAATGACTAGTTTCGTCTTCGTCTAGTATTAGTCATTGTTTCTGTTTGTAAATCATTTAAATCAATATGATTCCCAAAATATGTACGATTTATAATTATAGTTTATAATACAATTTGAAAAGTAAAAAGATAATCGGAAATATTATTGTCTTCAATTTTTTCAAATATATATATTGCTCTAATCTCCTGATTACTGTCGAAGTGTGTGCTTTACGATTTTTCCCATGAAGTAAAAGTAATCATTACTTTTGAGCTGACGAAACATTTCGGCTGTCTCCTTAAAAAAATGTATAATTATCTCCTCACTCTCACAGACACAGAGACGGATAATAAAACATCCGTCAATCTTTATTACTTGGTTTTTTTATCAAATTCTGGGTTAATAGCCTATTAGAAATTCAATACGTCTACGTCTGCTAAAGTCTGAAATCCATATTTGTTAGGTATATTACAATTTTACTTTTCTGAAACAAAAATATGTACAAGTAAAAACAGGTCTCAAAGAATAATTTGCAAACGTTATAAAAAAAAGTTTGAACCCATTCAGCGAATTGGATGGAACTTTTACTTTGCTCGGCATTTTTTTATTATACAACTAGAATTAGTGTATTTGCAATACAAACCCACTTGGGATTAATATATTCATTGCTCATGGCGTATATTTAATTGATTGCTGAATGCACTAGGGACGAAGACTGCGATGCGATGAAGCTCGACAAAAGTTGTGGAATCTGTGGGATAAGAAAAAGAATGTGATGCAATGTGATGAGCTCAGTTCATTCATTGCCTATTTTTTACTTCTTTACCTTTTAGCACATTAAAACTCTGAATGTTCATCAAAATGTGGGGGTGGAAATTCTTACAGAAGAGTGACAGTAGATCCTCTAAAGCTGCTGAATCTTAGGTGAACTGTGAAAATTACACACGAAGCGAAAAAGGTCTTCTCGTGGAACGCTGGGTAAGAATTTCCATGTTAAACAGAATATTATACATGTCTTATCATATCCAAGCAGCTCATGTTGTTAGTTGTAACCATCTACATTTTCAACTCCACACATCAATGATTGACTTAACGAGCACCAATGTCCTTACCCTCAGTTGGATTCTTACACTGGTTATATAAGGATCTCTGATTTTATTTTTAATTCCAGTTTGGGGTAAAGAGAGAATAAAACCTGTTGGTGTGATTGAAGTGAAGGATACAGATGGACTCTAACCTTTCTACAGACGAGCCCTCTGAACCTGAACCCCCTCCTTCTCACTATCATACTAGTCGAGTATTAATAATTGGTGCTGGAATATCTGGTTTAAGTGCCGCCCGTCATCTCCAAAAAAATGGTATTACTGATGTAACCATTTTGGAAGCCACTGGCAAAGCTGGAGGAAGAATTCACACTGAAAAATTTGGGAATGGGTTGATCGAGGTGGGAGCACAGTGGATACATGGCGAGCAAAATGAATTTTGCCAGCTTGTAAAAACATCCAACCATCGTAATATTAAGACAAGCTGGGAAGGCAAAGGTACCGTGAAGCTTCCATAATTATTCGTAATGATTATGATTGTCAAAAAGTTACATGCATTTTAGTAATAGTATTCATTGATTGCTAATGAACAGGAGACTTTCTTTGTCCTGACGGTAGTAAGGTGGACAATGCACTGGTCGATGAAGTTCTGGGTTGGATTGAGGATACTATTGAAGAAGTAGAGTCTACATTTTCTATTGAAACGCTGCAAGGCATGGAGAATGGCGTTTTACCGTCAACGTCCATGGGTCAGTATCTACTAAATAATTTTCATCGTTACATGCAAGAGCGATTTCCGGACTGTGAAGAATCCTCTTTAGAGTATCGTCTCAGAGTAGCATTATTCCAATGGGGAATGAGTTTCCAAAGAATTGACAACTCATGTCATAAAATGAATGATGTCAGTTTGTATCGATGGTCTGAATTTGAGGTGAATCCCGGAGAGCATTATAATAATTTTGCAAATGGAGCTCAGAATTTCATAGACGAAGTTTTACTGGGGGGAGGAGGTCAAGATGCTCCTCACGTGATTTACAACTGCCCTGTCAAAAACATCAATTGGGATTCTGCAAGTCCAAAAGTCACAGTTACAACCAGAGTTGGATCGGCGTATTTGGCCGAAATAGTTTTAGTGACGTTATCCATAGGAGTTCTCAAGGCCAATCTAGAGTCTCTCTTCACCCCTAACCTTCCTCTAAGACTTTCCTCAGCCATATTAAGTACTGGATATGGTCCAGTGACAAAAATATTTTTGGAATGGACAGAACCTTGGTGGCCGACAGACATGAAAGGATTTCAGCTTCTGTGGCCAAAGGAATACATAGATTGCTGTGAAGGGGTGACCAACTCCCCGTCCCAAAGTTTAGTAGATATCTGGCATAAAACAATTACTGGATTTGATCCAGTTCTTGGCAATCCCAATGTTCTATTGGCATGGCTTGGTGGACCTGAGGCAGTTTATGTGGAGTCATTATCAGATACTCAGGTTATGAGTCGTTGTGTACAAGTCCTGAGGGACTTCACAGGTTATGACATCCCAGATCCTGTAAATGTTGTTGTGTGAGTCATTAAACCTTATAGAGACATTATTGGGTTGTTTAAAAATGAATTTCTTGATGAATAGATTTTGTTTGTTCTGTAGTTCCAAGTGGAACACAAACGAGTTCTTTCAAGGTGCATACAGTTTTCGTTCCGTGGATGGAGATAAAGTGATAGGAGATATTTGTGGCCAGTTATCTGACCCCATTGTTGTTCCCAATGAAGATAGACACAAGGTAAGTTTACTGGGAATTCACAAAAGACATAAAATTGGTACTGATTACCCATTTGTCACTATTCTATTGTAATAACCTTTCTTATCAAATTGTTTGTTGTTTGTGAATCATAAATAGAAGCCTGTGATACTACTGGCAGGGGAAGCGCTAAGTAAAACCCACTACTCCACTCTTCATGGAGCTTATGAATCAGGAATAGCTCAAGCTACAAAACTTGTTCAGTATTTTAATTCAATTTCTTCAACGCCACATTTAACAACATCTTCTTCCAGTGTTGCTGCCAAAGATAGTGCTAAACAAAATGGTTACTTAAAGAAGACATCAAAAATGAGTGATGATGATCAAACTGAAAATTATAAAACGAACGTTTTAGCTTCCAATAATGACATTTTAAAAGTGTCTTAGCCAACGGATTTTTCGTTTAGTATGAAATGTTGATGCATTTGATTTCCAAAGATGTTACTGATTTATTGAGTGTGCCAAGATTTAAAACAAATAAACAAAAAACTAGAACAGACCTGTTTAATTATCAAGTTGATTACGTTTATATTTTTTATCTTATTCCTTGCATTATACAACATGAAATCAATAAGTTATACGAGTATATCAATAAAAGCCTTATGAATAACATTTTAAATAATTTGACCATATAACGTTACATTTTAAACTTTAAATATAAGGATAAAGATGATTACTGACCAGTGTAATCTACTAAAAATGTTATCAAACGAAGAATGAGTATCGTAAGTGTCTATTCAACCACAACAAAACTTAAAAAATGACAAACCTAGAAAACAAACCGAGATGATTCATGCTTTAAACGTAACCATTTTTTAGTATCAAAATAGCCAGGAACAAAAACAGAACACAAATAATATTTGTATTTAATTTAATACAGTAGATAATATTTTCGACAAATAAAAATAATAAAACAATAAATTAATAAAAATACAAATCAAATACAAAATATCATCAATTTCGTTTTCTATAAAATGAAGACTTGAAAATCAAAACCATACTAGCTAAATAAAACTTATAACGGGGTAAGATATGGGTGGGGTACAAACATAATGTGTGCAATCTAGTTTACATAATCCCAACATTTTCATTTTGCACACAGATAAATGCTTTCATCATTGAAACCTATAAAATGTTACTTTACTTATTTTAAAGTTTAATGTGTTTAATACAGTAATTTGTCAAGAATGCAAGACGATGAGCAAACAAGGCACAACCTTTCAAGGATCCTCTCGCTCGTGTTTTTAACAGTAAAAATGCAGAGAAAAACTTATCTACGTATTCAAACAAGCTTCGTAACTAGCAGATAGGACCATGTGGTAATCGTTCAACAGAAAATATAAATAGTTTATAATTAGTACGTTTTTACCATGAAAGAGTAATAATGAGAAAGGAAGTCCTACAATATTATGATTGAAGTTTTTCCAAAAATTATCAAATTCAAAGCATAAGAAGTATCAGTTACGGAGGAAGAAATTTTGTACAAATATACGATTTGAGTACGTTCATCATATTTATATGTTATATAAATGTTGCGGTGCTGTTGTTTCCTCTACAATCTATTTAGGTAGAATATGTATTTTAAATATAAATTTAATACATGCGAGAGTGCAAAAAATTTCTTGAGATACATGTACAAATAGTCAAGCTTTGTTTCCGAATCTTTTAACGTTTCTTAATTTTTTAAGAGAAGTCCATTGTTAATTTCATAAAATAGAATTTGGTATTTCATCGAAACAGTTTTTGCGGATAGTAAGGTAGTGCCGAACACAAGTTGTACTACACTACGTTACATATTATTACATACAGCTAAAATAGTCAGTACATTACCATGTTCGTTTGACAAATAACAGAGAAAGTTCGCGTTAACAAAAGCTGAGCTGCTGATAGTCGTCGTTTTATCATTTTGAAATTTGAAGTGAGTTTCGTATAGAAAAAGTGAGCAGATTTTAGAAAGATTTTAAAAGAGTCGCAACAAACAAAATAAAGTTTATGGTAAAACGTAGAGTCTGGCAAGTATCTATATAAAAGTAGGTACAGTGTGCTCAGCTAAAATATTTAGGCCTTCAATTAATTGCTTAAGTTAAGTACACTGTTATTATAAGTAAATCGGGGTGGGTTTAGCACACGACAACGAAACCAAAACGCAGGTTTTTCTGTTTGCAAAAACAGGAAATTAATACCTATACAACACCGTCAATTTTAGGCCACCAGGTAAATAATTTAGGCAACTTTCTAAAAGCAGATACGTCTGTTTTTCGCTTATGCATTGTTGAGAAAGCTTTTAAATGAGATGATTATAAGACACTAATTAACCATTAACTTACAAGAATAATGCCATTGTACATACACAAATTGTTTCGAAGTACTTGAATGACTTGAAGTGAAAGTATACTTTGCATGACACGAAACAAACGTTGACATTCATAAAAACTATTTACAGTTTCCATCAGAAAGATTAAGTATTATTCAAGGCAACCCCGCGCAGTAAAAATAAAGTTTTCCAGACGATCCCTGAAATTAGCACGACTAGCACGATCTCCTCCACCAACCATGTTTAGATTCTCTGTTAACTTTGTAAATGCTTCGGAGAGGTTTGTCCTAGATTCATCATCGTGTCTGGTAGATAACAGTTGGTTAACCAGATCATTATACGTTTCCTGTAAAAAACAGAATTACTCATGTTGGTTATTTCAAAACGAAATAAGAGCCATGCATATTTTTTTTAACTACTTACCGAGAAAGCTGAGATGAGAATGAAGAGACATGTAGAAACTGCGGGGATGTTGTCCTTACTTATCTTTTGAGATAAGACCATTTCAAGGAACACTTTGAGGAAAGGTTTGCACAACTCTGCAGACGCAGTGTTTTGCTGTGAATGTCGCGCAATGTGCTGAGCCATGCATGTAATAAATTCACAACAACTTGAGAAAGTTTCTGTGGCCGCTCCTCGTAATCCCAAAGAAACAGACTCGTACAATGCCTGAATCATCATCGGTGGTAATGTGAGCATTCGCTCTGCATGCAGCTCACTTAAGAATGCGATAAGCCGAAAGTATTTACTGCTAAGATTAGGATACTGGAGAAGCTCTCCATTTAAAAGAGGTAACACAATTCCGAGACCATGCAAAGAGACATCAGAGGCTGACACTGGGGGAGTTGGATTCGGATTATAGAGAGCATCAGGACCTAGGTCCAGAAAGTCTTTCGCAAGAAGGCACGTCAGCATTTCGATAAGGAGCACAAGGTCATTATAGGTGTCTTCTTCTGCTGTCTTCTCACTCGAGATTCGTCCACTAGCATGAAGGGCGTATGACTTGACTACAGACATGGCTGCTTGGTAAATACCTAACGAGTCTGCAGAAGAAAGGTAAGATAGAGACCGCTTGCAAACTTCAATTACCAGTTCCAAACACAATTCCACAATGTCAATGTAGTTGTGGTACGCATCAAGTATTGAGCCACACTCGGTGACAACCGGGGCAATTTTTTGGTAGAGGGAGGAGGCGATGCGGGAATGAGCACTCATCGCAGTACCTAAGTGAAATAAAAATATATTTAAATTTTACTACCCTCTAGCCCTGTACAATGAAATGGAATATTATATGAGATGCAACTTACCTATGAAGCCACTAAGAACACATGAGAGTTCAAGCCTGACATCATCTCGATGTCTGTCAGCAACGCTGAGCGTGATGAACTGCCTAAATCGGACAAGGAGAGGACCTAATATCTGATCCCAATACTGTTCTCGCCTTTGCTCCTCCTCACAACAACTTCCAACACAGATCACAGCACGTACAAACTTTCTGTAAATTTCATTCGGCATCTGATATTTCCCAGGGCCGACCTCATTTGTAAGTTGAACTAATGGTAATAATTCTGGACTCTGAATAGCTGATTCAGCCCTGAAATAAAAAATACATAATAAATGAAAACTGAAGCATTTAAGTAATTGGCCATATAAAAAAAGCACTGAAGATAATTCAATGAATTTACTTCTTTGTCGAGTCAACCAAAGCCAACAACAAGTTGATGGCTTCTCGCATTACTTCCACCTCCCCACTGAACCGCACCAAATCTTCTCTTATCCTCCGCAAGAATGTATTCTGTGCAGTCTTTGCAATGGTACTACCTGCACCCCACGCTGCCAAAAAGCACGGACTGATGGATGCGTAGTACTCTTCATTAACGAAAAAGTAACTCTGACAAAACCGGTGGAGGAACCAGAGCACATTTGCAGTCAACTCTGGGCTGAGCAGATGCGCCAAACCTGATGCACTCACTCTTCTTTCCGTTTCGCTGATGATAACCACACAGCATACGAGTCTGACAATGGGATCGACATTTTCCTCCATTGTAGCAGGGATCATTTGAAATGACTTTTCAAAGGCGAGAGCTGAGGCATCCGGATTTGCTCTAGTTTCTAGTGACGTGTCATTGATTTCCGCAGGAATGAGATTGGTTTCCCCAAGGCCGTCAAAGGCAAGAACGTGACCAGCGATTAGAATTCCCCAGTGAAGGTCTTCAAAAATGGGATTAAGGGTATCTTGTTGAGCAATGTTAGACGCTACGAGCTCCAGCTGTTTTTGAAGGGCCTGGCATTTGAAACTGAGAAGTTGTGTGAGGATAGGAATTGAGTGTGGGAGAATGAAACGGCCAAAGATGCCAGCGGCTTGAAGCTGGTCGCGGAACTGGTTTGTATCCGCCTCTTCATCATCATCGTCATTGTCCTTTCCAACTGCAACCTGAAAATTTATACAAAATTAATATTATAAATATACAAAATATGGCAAAAAACAAAACAAATTCAAAAATTGCTTAGTACGTACTGGTAGCCGGAATCCTTCAGGTGGCGATAAGTGAGCCTGAAGATAGTGGTTAAAAATGTTAGTAACGATAGGCTGAACAACTTCCTTGGGTACATTTTCAGTATCTGTCAAAATATTCATCCACGCTTCCAGCACACGAGTCAGGGATTCGCGATACACTCGGTCGTCCACACCAGTTTTCTAAATATAAAAAATGTGTTTATACTTTGTGTCATAGTTATTTTATTAAAATCAACGTATCGCTTTTGTCACTTGTTTGAAACCTATATTACTCACCCCTTCTTCTATTGTTGCCTGTTGAATCACTTGACAAGAGAAACCTCCAACGGCCTTGAGAAAGCCCCCCAATATTTCGTTGGGGACGAAAGACAGAAGAGCTGCACGATTGAATAATAGAATTTTTCTTACGACATCACTCAGTCCGTACACCTCCACGGGTAACTTATTCGGCCTGCATGATAAATCGAGAAAGCACATTAACAACAAGTTCACATTAATAACAAAAGATTATAAGAGTTGCAACGCAAATTGTGTTACGCAATATAATTACTCACAATTCCAAAAGTGTTGTGAAAGAAGGCAGAATTCTAGACAGAAAATCCACTCTTGTGTCTTTGTTCATTGCAGGTCTATGCATTGTCACCAACTGAGTCATTAAATTTACCGTTCTCGGAACAAAGTCCTCATCAGTACGAACTTTAACATGTATCTTTCAAGAAAAAAAATCAAATAATTTGTGATCACTTAAAATTTTGGATGAAGCGTACTTAAAAATAACAAATTATTTAATAAGTGTTAACCCTTACATTGAAGAAAGATGGGATAAATCCCGCATCATTAACAACTGGCAACCAAGAGTTTGGGGGTTTAAATGCTGGCGTTGTCTCCATTTCAATTACTCCTGCTATTCGCTTCGGTAAATTATTTTTGGTGAAGTTCCAGTACAAAATATTTTCCATAAGTTTTAGCACATGATCCAAATCACGCTTCTTGTGGGCACTGTGCTCGTACGCTGCTAGGTACTGAAGACAAAACTGGAAGATTCTGACGAGGTCAGAATTTTCAAAGTCCTTCTTCGCTGCAAAATGCATCTCGTAAGTGAGGGAAGCATCACTGGCGTTGACGACGTATTGGTGCTCTCCCAACAATCCATCGAGGATACAACACCCGACAATCTGACAGAAACATGGTTGTCATTTTGTCATTATAAATGATTAGATTAATAAAAATGGAATATGACTTACTGTAGACAACTGACAATGACAACTTACAAGTGTGTGACCAGAAGCATTAACGATATTGGAGAGAATGTGAGAAATGAGTTCCGTCCTCTGCTTTCCATTGTTGATTAAACTTTGATGTTTGACGATAAGAGCTACCACGCCAGCAAGCCTCCTCTGAACACTGTAAGAAAAGCCCTGGTTTGCAAACAGTAGTCCTAAAATGTGGTTGTTTAATAGCTGTATGTCTTCTGGAGGAATTTTGGACCAGTCTTGAACAAGATTGTTGCGGAGAACATCCGCTGTTTCGAAAACCACCAGTTCTGTTTGACTGTTTTCAAGAATAAATTTGCAAATTGCGAACGCGTTCCTTGTCTTCCGGAATGTCAAGATGATGTTTTCAGCGGAAGTCCGCTGATCTTTGGAGACCATATTTGGTGCAGCCTGCAAATCAAATTCAAACAGGAAATTCATAAGAAAAATCTTCAATGAATCATCAATCATCACATCACTTATTTGTCTCTGTCTCTTCTGACTTTAACTTCAAAACTTACAAGGAGTATCCGTGCTGATGTCTCTAACTGCTCAAGGGAAGCTCGTAGATCCATTGTTTACGTAGGTATATGTGTAATTTACAAAACCAATTTAGAAGGTACTTAATTACTAATCCTTTTGTACTTTATTTAAGACACCTCTGCAACTCCGGGTGACTTGATCATATGTACATTTCCCTCAAATTAATGATGCAGAGCAGATCATTAATCACTTATCTTGATTTAATCGTACTAATGCATTTACATCTCCATTAACTTCTTACTGAACAGCCAACTACTTAATAGTGTGTTTCCGATTTAAATATTTAATGAACAGCTTTTAATTGCCTTTTGGTATTATGGTAGTACTGATTGTATCACATGCGAAACGACTTTTTAAATTGCAACGACAAACAACACACGACAAATAATTAATCATGTTTACTTTGAAAGGCATAAGAACTTGAAAAAATTTGCATCTATGACAAATGACAAGATTTTTAAAGAGTGTAATTCGCAAAAAAACGGATTACTCCAAACCAATCATTATTACAAATCATACAACATAAAATCTTGATATTTATACTAACGAAGAAAGTTGACAATGTTAATTTCTTTAGCCCATTTTGTAATTTGTGAAGGAAAACTGACAAGATGATAAAATGAGGAGGACGAAGAGGAGAAATCACCTAAAAATGTGGACTGTGAGACTTAAATTTAAAGACACATGAAAAGAGCTACACTGTACTGCACTGCTGCACTATATTAATACACAGCGTATTAACAAGCAGAATGGAGGTGATTTGATTTTCACAAGATTTTGTGTTGAGTGAATACAGAAAAAAAAGATCAACAAAAACTTGTGTTACTTCATTTGTGTATCTTACTTCACGTTTCAACTGCACAAGAAACAGCGGCTTAAATGGACAAGGCCGACAATGGGAATTTTATAAAATGTGATATATTATTTGGTAGTATTTGACATGCTGATTAATATGCCGAAGAGACCGAACTGCAATCTCTTACCGTTCCTGAGAAAACAACCCGATAATTTCCATATGTTCCATGCTGATAGTACATGCTACATATCATTACATTCCATAGTAATTCAAATAAATTCACAGAATTGTGTGCAGGCAAATCAAAAACTTGTGTAAAGCTTTAAAAATAAGTTATTATTAAATTAACTAAGGGTAGGTTAGGTTAGGTTTTCAATTCACAGAAATGTGTACAGGGAAATCAAAAATTGTGTACAGGGTTGTTAC
>JAQFZH010002280.1:0-17132 GCA_034695485.1 Entomobrya nivalis | reverse complement strand
ATATAATATCATAGACTACACACAGACAGACACAACTGTTATCTACCTATTTATAGGGTTATATGCAAAAAAGCTAATTTCTTATTCATTCTTCTTGTCGTTTCACTATATCCTTCTACTTATCCTTAACCATACCCAACAAAAATTGTCTAAAGGAAGAATTTGGTGTTGACTCGACTGCCATGACTGACTGACTAGGGCTGCGTGTTGTCTGCTAATATTGGTATACATTAATAGCAAGTTTGGATAACATTGCCCAAGGTTGATTCAAGTTTTTTTGCTATTCTGTAAACACTGAGAATATATGCATGTTCTGTTCACCAAAAGTCATATGCAGAATTACCAAGAAAAAAAATTAGCTAGTGGCGGTGGCGGCGGTGGTGTGATATGATGGCAGTTATATCCAATATTTATTGTTGTACGGCACACAAAAAATTGCTTCGGCTCCTATTAGCAGAGGTATAACACATAGATGATTCTGAGCAAAGAGTGAGCAAAAAATACACAAAACCTGCTTTCTCAATTTGATATAGAAGTGTCATCATCATCGTTATTATAATCACCGTATTCAATATGAACGTATAAGTATAGGTATGCACATAATCATCATCGTGTTCATTTCAAAGGAAAAACGAAAGAATGCTTGGTTATTCTTGTCAAGTAGAAGGGATTATGTATTATTCACAAGGGGAATTCGCGCAAAGGCACATTCTCAACACTCACTCAGCTCTCCTCGCCGCGCTCCGCTATTTTTGCTGCTTTTAGTTGATGTAGTAAAGCCATACGGTTTGGCTGATGGTGATGGCGACGGTAGTGGTGTAGGTATATGGATAATTTAACAAGATTGAGGTAGGTAGAGGTTTTACTAGTTCATCGCTTCTCACGTAGAAGAAAAAACTCGAGTGACCAATTCTCACACAGAAACATACTGTTTTACTCTCCTATAAATTTTGGTCTAATACTGTAGGTATACATATAACGAAACTTTGTCGTTTATAATGCAGAACAGCAGCAGACACATTACTTGTGAAAGCGTGAATCCTTGATTGTATGGTTGCATGAGAAGATCTACCTGTGCAGTGCTTATTATCGTTATTCTTGGTAGAGTTTTGTGAGTTTGCATAGGAAATGATTTAATTTTAATGGTAATGAACATGTATAGACTTGCAATATTAATGTCATATTATAAATACGCTTAGGCAGTTGATATATTCTGTCTTATATTCTGGCAATGGCCACAGCTGCCGGTGCCACGACCGACCCACGGTGTGTCCCGCTTAAAAATCCGAGGTTGTCTGATGATAAATGTAAAAATATTAAGACGAGACTGCACACACTATATACATAGTAGAGATTTATACATACAATCATCATCATCTCAAAATGATTGTGAGTCTATAAGCATTGTTAACTTTTGTAAGACCATTATCCTCGTAAATTGTAATTGCTTTATCTACATACTCTGCTCGTCTCTGTGTGTGTCTGTGTATCATTTTATCTAGGTATGTGTATTTTTTGTATCTGTTCAATATGTTATAAAGAATACACAATTTTTTATCTGTTTAGTAACTCTTGTAAGTTAATTGAAATTGCACGTTACGGTTCAGCAGCGACAATGCAATGGCAAGGATCACCACACACCACCACCTCCATTATGAAGAAATGTTTTTGACTGTGGTGAGATGTTTTAGTAGTACGGCACCAGCAGCAAGCGAAAGTAGTGTACTCATGTCAGGAGTCGAATCGAATAGAAAAGTTGTGAGCGAGTGCTCGGCTCGGCGCGTCAAGAAAGACAGCTAAAAAGCCAACAACAGCAATCAGACAGAACAATTCCAATTTAGCATTTTTCATTCATGATGATGATGATGACGACGGTGGTATTAGATTGAACAAGATTGAATTGAATAGTTTGTAGGTGAGTGAGTTTGTGTGTGTGTATGTGTGTGTGAGTGAGCCAAAGAATAAGTTTTTTTTAAAGTTTTTTTTTGCGTTGAGTGGAGTGAATGCGGCTGCTTCTGAATTGAATTGATTAAGAATTCAGATAGCAAAAGCTTATTAGACGTGTACATTATAAAACTGATGACATAAACGACACGGCGGCAGAGAAGCATATAAAAAATTAGCACTGGCTGTGAGACGGGAGAAGAAGAAATGATTTTCTAATTTGTATTGTACTTTTTTCCATACAAGTTGGGGGAAAAAATCAATTCGTAATAAAATTACAAATGCACAATACAATCAACAATAAAGTTAGACTAGAGACCAACCAGACCACAAAAGGCTTGTGTTGATTTTGTTGAAAGAAATGCCGGTTATTTTCATTCTATTACTTTTCAACATTAATTGGTGAGCGTAATTTACGTGCTTTTCATGGACAGCATACCAAGTAGCAAATTATTTTGGAGATGGTGATTACTATTTCAGCAATTCAAAAGTACGAAAATATTTTCCTTATTAAAAAGGCCAGTTTTGATTTTTTAAAGTGCTGAACATATTATTACTATAAAAAAATTCAACTTTTAAGAAAATGAAGTATTGTTTCTTAGAATAAAACTAGAAAAGGCCATCTACTGCGCTAAGCGCAGTAGTTTGAATTTCACCCACGCTTTTTTTGCATTGTCTCAAGTTTCCCCATGCTTTTATAGCATTGTCTTAAGTTGCCTCATGCCCCATGCCCCAACTTCCACTTGAGGGGTGGGGGCTGGAGACCAACTTCCAGTTGGGGGATAGGGGCTGGGGGCTAACTCCCACGGGGTACTTGAAAGTAGTTTGAATTTCCTCCTTGACTGTATGAATGGTGTGACTGTGTGTGTGTGCAGTGTTGAGAAAAAAAGATATGCATGCATACATAAAAAACATAAAGAGAGAGAGGGAAAGTGTGTTTGAATAATGCATGCACAACCTAGCAACCAATCAAAAAAGGTGGCTCACCTCAGTCAGTCAGTCAGTCGAGAACCATTTTATTATTATGATGACCCCAAATTCGGACTCTGCACCTCCAATTCCCTACAGAATATTTTTTTCGTCACAAATTTCTAAAATTTGAACTTTCCCATCTTTTCCTGGTAATGTGGTACTTCTAATTTTAAATATGACCCCAAATTCGGACCCCTTGTTACTGCTGCTGCGAAATGCATGGGCATGGAAATAAAGTTACAGGTGATGATGGTAGTGTAACGCATTCAAAACCACCATAGAGGTGAAGGTTGGGGAAAAAGGTGATGAAAATCAATAACAAAAAACAGATGAACAGTTGAAACGTCGCGTATTATTAATAGATGTCAGTGGCAAGAAAGAGGGTCACCCATCGAGAAGTTTCAGTCATAAAATCGCTGCTTAACTTCTCACCAGCCAATCAGGTGAGGGTAATACAAACAGAACAGCCAGACAATTCAAATGTCTGATATGAGTATGATTGCAATATATATCCTTAAAAACATCATTAGATGATAATTACCACTAATTATTGCAGTATGCAGTGCACTACACGCATTCAAAAATTCGCGCCCCATTCTCTCTCGCTGCTACTATATAGTATTGCTATAGTAAATAAACTGCAAGCTTGCGCTTGTAGCAAAACCACACAACCAACAACAAAAATGTAGAGCAATAGCAATAGAGCAAGCAGCAACACATAACACATATTGCATTGCTTGCTTTGCTCTCTGCGTGTGTGTGCGATGCGATCATGTGTTCACCAAACAACAACAAACGAAGAAAAAAAAGTATTGAGTGCTTCGAAGCCAACAACATGCATACATGCATACATGCATACATAAAAACATAGAGAGAGAGAGGGAATAGGTGTTTGAATTAGGTAAACACGACCAAGGAACCAATCAAAAATTGAGTGCCTACACCAGGTTCGTCGCTTATAGAGAAAGATATCGTGTAGCTTGTCTCACACTGACAAAGTTTGCTTTACACAAAGTGGAGCTTGAGTGTGAATGAGATCTTATTATGTTATAAACAAGCATTATTATGAGAATTCTTCTTATAAAGAAACTCATTATTACCAATTATGATTACTATGTGTGTGTGCATCTTAAATATTATTATACTATAATATTTTTATTGAAACCAGAATAAGAGCGAATCAGGGCTTTGTAAAAAAATTAATCGTTTTGTTCTGCAAAAGGTTATCATTGTGCAGAATCATAATCATCATTAGTTCTTTTTACTACATCACAAAAGTATGTTGATGTTGGGATTATTTCAAACATCAAGTGTAAAGATTATATAACACTTTTCATTTTATGATATGAGATTATTTGAGGGGAAAAAATCGTGCCTACCAATCCATATCGGTACTTTGCTTGAGTATTTTTTTATTCTATTAAAATGCAGTGATACGCTGTACTTCTGCTGAATTATTGCAATTTCAATGTTATACTTACTTTCTAGGAAGAGTTATTATTACTCCCATATTGCATATATGATATGTTCTGATTTTTCTGTATAGATAATCAAATGTAAATTTTCTTTATATCTAATCATTTAACATTATTATTATCCAATCATTTCTTTCTATGAAAAATTGAGTATGAGAAAGAAAGAGAGACTGAACAGAACGAGCTTTGCAAAATGCAAAAAAGAGAATCGTTTTGTGCATTGCTGTACAATAATAACAGACAGTGAAATAATATACATGTTTTATACTGTTAAGATGGGGAGATCTTATGATGATGTTATGAAGCCATAACTTGATCCTTTCATAGCGTTTTATGATGAAAACCACGAAGTAAAATAATAATGGCAGTGTGTAACAACTAACAAGCAACCAGAGCACATCATAATAGAGTTTACAGTAACATGAAACCCAGCTCTACATTTTTCTTTATAGTGGCGCTTCTTTTTTGAAGTTTAATTAAACGAAGGATTGCAATAGTTATGGTCTGGGGACTAGTATTGCCACGAAATTTACTTCCTTACTATCTTAAGTACGCATCTCTGTACAAAAAGTCAAAACTATTATAGGAGCAAGTACGTTAGTTATAAGTAGAATGGAGTTGGTGGGAGGACGATGTTCTCGTTTCATGTGAATAAGATGCAGTTTTGTATTGCATTTTTATATTGCTGAACGTAAAAAAGAGAGGAAAAAAAATTATGATAGTAATAAGGGATATTATATTGTGAGTGATGATGATGATACTGGCATCAACCACTGGGCTGGTAGTTTTTAATGGTGTTTGTAGTAATGGCTGGTAAAATGGGAGTAATAAGTAAGGGTGAAGGAAATATCGTTAACAAAAGGAAGAAGTACATTAAGTTTATGTTTTTATATGAGCAGCACGGTCAAATTCATTGTAAAAAAAGCAAATGCACAGACTAAATAATTTCACAAGTTAGTTTAGTGTAGTCTGATTTTGTTTACGAGAGAGAGGTGGTAGTTCCACTGCACACATAGTTTGGAAATAGTATGCCATATAAAGAAACCGGCATGCAATGGGCTGTTGAACAGAAAGTTTGGTTGTGAGTGAGACAAAGGGCAAACAGGTGAAATGACATTGGTCTGGTGGAAAAGGTTAAAATTGGATATTTTTGTGCTTGTGGCTTGTTTTGTTTTCGTCTGCTGTCTGGAACTGAAAAAAAACACAACGTGGCGTGGGTACTTGTTTTGCTTCTGTGAGAAAGGCGACGTAACGTATGTAGGTATGCATTTATGAAATTCTGCCATGACAAGAGTTTCGTAATGGTACTTTGAACGTTGCTGAAAACATGCACTGTCAAATAATTGCATGTGCTATTAATTCTACTCCCTCCTATTATTAGCATGGAGGAAACGTATGTGTAACATCATACTAGTACGTGACTAAACCAAAAGTAATTTTAGGTGCTCATTAATTTATCAAAAGGTCCTACTCTAAACCATTCTTTCATTCCAACAAACAGGAAACCAGCTAATGAAAATGTGACGTCAGAATTGATTACAGAAAGTCTCTGAACGAGACTCCACTCGACTGTTGAGTCCAGTGTTGCATAAAATGAGGCTTTAGAAAATAAAAGGTTAATTTAGGATCATAAGCAGGCTTATATTTAAGATATTTCAAGAGACAGAACATGAAAAGAGCTCATGGCTCTAGAGGAAACACATTTTTTCGCCATATATATATATGAGTGTATACTGTATATGATATCATTAAACTCATTCTGGGAATGAGAAGATAGTGGAAGAAGATTGTGAAAAGCAATATAATATGATTTTCTTTTTTTCATTTTCAGATCATCTTCTTAACCGAATTGTAAAGGACGACAGAGAGCTAGAGAAAAAATCCCTTCAAGATTACTTTTGCTTGAAGAGAAGAAGACAGACAACTGTACAATGCGAAAAAGCAGCGCACAATTTGTAAAGAAAGGGGAAAGGAATGAGCTTTTGTGATATACATAATACTAAGTATGGTTGGGCTGTCTCAACATTTTTAAATTACTCTGCACTCAACGGAAGACGAAGAGGCATACCTAAGTGAAGAAGACGAGTACTTCTACAGCATTCATACATATTTTCTTTTCTTTCTCATTCATAACACTCAACTTGACATCAACAACATCCTGTCACCGTCATCATCATTGCAATTTCATATTACGTTTTCTCTGTACCATATACTTTCCTTTTCTCTCTCTCGCTCACTCCGCTGCCTATTTTTTTGCGAGTGACGTGCATTTTTCCGTGGACTACAATACAAAGATCGAAGAAAAATTGAGAGCGAGACGACAACGGAGATAATTGGATCAGCAGAGGTGATAAGAAGACGGGCGAGGAGAAAAGTAGAGACGAAGGAAAAAATACAGCGCACTCACTTTACAGCAACAAGACGAAGAGCAGAAAAGGAAAACGAGCTTTGAAGAGATGACGAGGAATTGGGAGCGAGTAGATATGCTAATGTAGATTGTTCTCGTTCTCTATAGTGGAAGGAGTTTTATCCTTCGGAGGACGTGAAACTGGCGTTAGCTGCTCGTCCTGCGGGACTGGCTACTCCCGCCTCGGCATCATCCTCGTTGCCAGAGGAGTCCGAGACAACACCGTCTTCTGCCTCTTCATCGTCATCGTCGTCATCTACAGCAGCCTCGTCGGTGTGCATTTCAACATCAGCCCTTCCATCTTCCGCTACCAATACAACGAGCAACATAATCAGTATCAGAAATCATCCTCACCACCACCACCACCATCATCATCATCATAACCATCATCAACAACAACAGCAGCAGTCCAACAATTCTCCACCGGCCTATACGACATATTCTAATGCATCTACTGCCACAACATTTACTGCCGAATTCCCTCCTATCGTTGAACAGGTCACTACCATTTCTTATTATACCATTTATTCACTCCAATTATATATTATTGTCACTTCTGCACTTTTATGTTTGCCTATAATTCTTTTTTATTTTTCTGACACCCCTTTTTGTAACCTTTTGTCCTTTATAAAAAGTATTGTAACCAATTTATGCCATTAACTCCATTCAAGCCTATCAAAACCCTCCTGTCGCTATCAAACGAAAAATTAAAATGCGTGACAGGAAAAGTAATACTTGCATAAATCGCCTACTGGTCTAGTAGTTCCAAGCGTTGGTTTTTTAAGTATTGCTGCTACTTCAATAATATGGAATTATGCATGCATGCATCATCACATGTCTCACTTCTTGAAAGCAACAAAAAGAAAAAAATGAAACACTAACGAAAAAAGAAAAAAATCATGAAAAATACACTGCGCCTTTCTTCAATCTTTTTCCTTTGTTCTTTCGACTAGTACAAAGCACGTTTGGGTATTTTCTTTGATGCAAAGAATAAGACAAAAAACACTTTTTATGAACATACGTGTCTATTACTTATAAGTATGTACATAGACATCAGTATTATGTTCATTTTTTGCTTTGCATTTTCAGTATTTGTAAGATGAGAGGAAAAAGGAAGCCACATACACGCGCACACAGACATATTCCATACCCCTTTCCTTTTCTCTTGCTCTTTACGAGCAAAACACTTTTTATGGAGAGCAATAAAAATTTAACCAGGAAAGTACCAATGTGTGCATATGCATAATATCTAAAATTGTGAAAAGAAAAAGGGATCTAGCATCGTCTGTATAATAAAAACGAAGAAAGGATTCTTCATACAAAAGAAAAAGGGTTTTACGGAAAGAGTGTGAAAAAGACGTGATGTGATCAGATCAGCCATAATATCCAATTCAATATCTTGTACTGAATAAAAGAGAGAAAAAAGAGAGAGACATATATAGCACACATATGCATACCGGATGATGACAGAGTGACAGACACATACATAAACTCTCATTTTAACTTCTTCCATGTCTGGCACTGCCAAACAATGAAAAGACATCGTGATATTGGCGATGACACATGGTTAAATAGTTTTGTTGTAGTAGTATGTGATATGATGGACGAAATACTAGGCTTTGTGTAGTCTTATGTGAATAAGTCCTTGGTTGTAAAAGGAGACAGAAGCAATTTAATTTGCCTACAAGAATGATTACATTAAAAGTGAGGTGTAGTAGTGTAATGTCAGAAATGTCTATACATACAACATACAGTATGGAGGACTCGAAGAAAGCTGTAAATATTAAATTTAAAATTGACCAAAATACGTAGAGAAGAGATATTTTTATACGTTTATGGAAGTTTTGGTAATGTGTGTGTTGTCTGTTCCTGCCTCCTGCCAAAAACTTTCTCGTCGGCTCCACATCCTCATCATGAATCGAATAATGCCATGTCATCGGTTGGAAGTCATGTCATCTTCTAGGAGCACGCCTTACTGCTATGTGCTGCTGTCTTTCTTTGATGACATTTTCACCTTTAAATTTACAATTTTCACTGAATATGCCACTGCATTCATACATAAAGTATTTGGCATACATATATTCACAATAATTTCTCTCCGTATTCATTTTGGAAATAGGAGAATGATAAGAAAGTGCATTATATAGTAGCGAGGAATGTATATAAAGTTACGTAAATAAAATTTAAGGAAGGCACTTAAGCTTGGAATACAAAACTTATTTGTAGATGTCAAGAAAATGGCCGACAGCTCTGTATATTCCATTTATTTTCACGGAAGCCCTAAGAAACTTTTGCCCAATTTCCACGAAGAAGAAGTAGAAGAGCTGGGGAAAGTGGTGTGGAGGCAATTCTTTTTCAAGCGAAAATGGCGAAGATAGCTTTCTCCTTCATGTCACATCATGATATTTATATTCATACTTGAATGCTCCCTTCCATTTTTCGATCTCTTCTTTGTCAATTCTCCCCATTTCATTTTGTCTCTTTCTCTTTACAATGTCCAGACACTTTTACTGTTTGATGGCAAAGTGTACGGTAGTGGTAGTAGTGGAAAAGTGGTACTTCATCTCAAAAGCTTTAAATGTGTAAAAAGCACTAGCAAAGTTGTAGCCATCATCATATTTTGTCGATTTTATGCAATGTTCGCTTCTATTAAATGTATGCATCTATTGAGTTGATACTGGGACCGGTTGTTGGCTCGTTTTGGCTGGTCTCATGGGTCTCTCGTCTGCTCTCTTTCTCTCTATCGTTCGTCTCTCACTCAACTCAACTAACTTTTCTGTCTTTCTTCGATTCAGGAATAAAATTTGCATATTTCAGCAATTCATCTGAAATGAAAAGGAAACAGAGTATCAGCTCTGCAATGAATTCATATTAAAGTTAAATATGTACGTTTGTGTGTGTGTGTGTAAAAGTCGTCGCAAGTCGTAACTTACGTGCACATGTACTTTGTAATATGATGGTGATTTGTTTTGAAGGAAACAGCTTGATTTCCTCTGTAGACGACTTTTCTTTTACTGTATAGCTAACTACTTTACTCTTGACGACGATGATGACGATGAAGTTTCATGACTTATGTCGTCGTCGTAAATATATCCCAAATGGTGAATGTACGAAAAGTTATAAGTTAGTAGTCTGCATGTTGTTGTGTGCGGTAAATGTGGATACTTGAGTTTGCCGTCGGCCCGTCCGACCGACGATGAGGAATAAAATGGTTAAAACTAAAATGCACTGTAGAAAAGTATTTTAGTAGGCGTGTTGTATTCATGTACTTATATTATGAGGAACTATTAATGCATGCTGATTGTGAGAGAGTTAAGTTGGTTTGCTGATTCTGTTCTGTTCTCTTTTTTTACTTGTCTCTTGTAGTAAATTACAGTGACTACATGTTATATTGCTACACGACATTTCCTCTCTCTCTCTCTCTCTTTCTTGCTTATTGGCTGCTGCCAGTGACTATGAGTTATGACACAGTGGTCTTGCTTACTCTCTTTTCTGTTACCTCAGTTTTAGTATTTTCACTCAACTCCCCTTTCTCCCCTTCTCTGCGGTACTGCATAACTTGATTTACACCTTACGGCTAACTAATTAATGTAATTTATTTGCGTATACTTTTAGGCAGTTTTGGTGCCATTCGAAGGGGGTTGCATGGCAAGAGAGCATTACTGGCCAACTGGTTCCAAAACAGCACAAGACCAGGAAGAAAAGGCCTTGGCTGCAGAGCGTGACCGGCAGGTCAGACACAGGTCGGTGGCTAACGACATTCGACTCGATTTACCTGTGAGTGTAACTAGGCCGGATGGGGAAGAGTACCCAGCCAAGTCACGTCTTCGTAGTCATGAAAAGGTATAATTAACAATAATGTAATTAAATGTATATTACTGATGAATGACAAGTTTATCAGTAAAATTGGATGCGAAAATGAATTAATGTTCTTTATTCGTAAATATTAACTAGTTTATGATTGCTTGATTTTTTCAGCGATATGAAATTCAGAAACCATATATACAAGGGCCACCAAACAAAACAGTTTACGACTCAATAGACTGCTTAGAAAGGACTGCAAATCAGCCATCGTCTTCATCGTCACGGTCAGGGGGGAACAAGTCAACTTCAAAAGGTAGCTCAAGTCATTGGAGTTTAAGTTGGAGTCGGTCTAACAAGTCACCTCCCTCACAAGGCCGTAGTTCTCGTGGCCAGCAAAGGCATCCACATGGGTCGAATCCATCCACTAGTGTCAGGAATGCACCAAGCTCTTCATCGTGTGAGACTGCTCGAGGTGGTGGTGGTGGTGGGGGTAGTAGAGGGTTTATGGCCAGCCCTTCACACTTGTCTTCGTTCATCCCGTCGTCAGCATCATCTCCCAATACGTTGGGTTCACTCCCAAACTCATCTCCGCTAGGCTTTCATGGAGCGGCAACGTCACTAGTTGCTGGTGATACTGTTCAATGTGCATTTCCGAATCATAATTATCATCCTTCTTCATTACATCAGCCTCCTCCCACCTTTACATGTAAGTCGCAGCAGCAACAACCGTTAGTTTTCTCTGGGGGAGGAGCCGGTGGAGGGACGTCAGGTCCAAGTATAGCTGAAAGATTGACGGAGAAAGTTCAGCATTGCACCAACGCTTTAGTCGGAAACCATTCACGGACTAGTCCTAACAATAACGCTAGTAATAGTTCCGCCACCGCTGCATCGTCGTTCTCCTCCACCAGCGTCCTGTCAAGACTCATAGATTCAGATTCAAAGTTGTTTGGTAGGAGTAGCTCGAAAGACTCGAAGCGGAGTAATAATAATAATGGGAAAAACGGAAAATCCCATAGAACTGATCAGTCACCCTCCACTTCTTCTTCCCCAGGTGGTAGCACCTCGTCACTGGTCACGATGGTTGACGGCACTGCAGCATCGGCAACGATACATCATTACCCACAGCCGCAGCCTCCTTCCCATCATAATCATCATCAAACACAACACGAGCAGCTTCCTCCACAACAACAATACTTCCACCATAATAATCAAAGTCATCCCGCTTTTCCTGTACAGATCCCAGGGGCTGCAAATTCCGGCAGCAATGCTGCTATTGGACTGTCTTCAATGCAATCATCAAACAGTGTACCGTCTGGCAGCAACTTGCTAGGAGGGCACTCTTTTTCATTCACCTCTTTTGACGACAGTAGTGGGGAGGGAGAGGCCGTAGGCGTAAGGGCGAAGCGTAGTAATAATAATGTAATGATGTCATTAAGAAGTCAAACACCAGATAACAATAATCCTAGTTGTTCATCCACTACATTATTATCTGGAGGGAGCAGGAGTAATTGTAGGACTGGACCAAGTTCGTCTTCAAGTTCAGGCGTTCCTGTACGCATGATGACTACTGACGCTTATTGTGGTGCTGATGCTGGTGCTATTCATAATACTAGTATATGTGTTCCAGTGACACAACAACAGGGACAAGGATCCGTCTTTTCCGATTGTGAGAATGGGAATAATGCCATGTTGGTTCAGAGTCAGCACTGTGGGATTGTCGATAGTGATACCAATAATACCTTAAAACTTTCACAGTCATCTTCCTCTTGGACCAGGGGGGAAGGTGATAACACACTTGTTGTAAGAGATGTACCACCTACCAATAATACACCTACCGCAAACGAAACCACTGCCAGTGTTGCTTCTGCTGAATCGTCGTCGTTGTCGTCGTGTTGTTCGGTGAAAGAGAAGAAGAGAAGTGACTACGAAACTTGTACTTTCTCTTCTTCAGGTTGTTCGACTGACCCAAACTATTCTACTTTCGCTAAGATTAATCATAATAATAATCATAATTGTTGTACTCTTCATCATCCTCCTCCACCTTCTCTTAATTATAGTAGTAGTAGTACTGTGCAGAGTCAATATCTCGATATCGTCAATAGTAGTAATAATATAAAAAGATGTAATAATCCAGCATTAGACACCACCAGTAGCAATGTACTGATGGGAGATAACAATGAGAATAATAATTTCCCCTTGGCCCACGTTGATGATGATGAAGACACGCAAATGATCAGTGAGAGTAGTTCATCAGCTATGGGTGGTCGAAGTAGCACATCGTCATCATCATCAGCTTGTAACAACTCTATGAATACTGCTGCGACTGCTGCAAAAACCGCTGCTAGTAATGTTTCACATAATTCAGATGATAATACTACTTCTGTAATAAGTTGTACTAGTTCTAATAATTCTACTACCGCTAATTCTACTACTACTTCTGTAAGAGAGACTGCTCATCATTGTGAACTTTCCGAAACTTTTATCGCCAGTAAGAATGATACTGATCAGTATTGCACTGCTGCTGCTGAGCTCACCACTACTTCACTGCATTCTTCTTCGACTAATAATTCACCCTCATCATCAACATCATCATCTGCATCTTTGATGGAGACTTCCTCCACATCATCAGCTCTTTCATCATCAATACAACAACCAATAACCTCATCCTCCTCCTCTTCAGTGGCCAGTCATCATCAACTTGTAGATAAATCTGATTACGATATGCACAACAATGTCTGAGAATCTTAATAAAAATATTATTTACAACAAATATATTTACTATTTCACTGTCAAATTTATATTAACATGAAAGATTATAGTCATATACCAAATTTGTAATTGTTATAAAATAATAATTATGATAAAATTATTATTCAAAAAAGAAAACCGAGGAATAAAAAAATATATTCAATCACATTTGTTTGTCAGACCATCAAAAAAAATCGGTACGTAATTTATTGCTGCCACATAAATATATTGGGAAAAAGCCTGTTATCTAGGGAAAAATTATATAATATATATGTATATTGTAAATAAAATATTCTAAGCTTATCAAGTCTGGTTTTTAATGAAAGAGGATGACTAAAACATATAATACATAAAATATTTACAAATTGGATTATTTCTCAGTGATACATTTTATGATGCAGGAGAAGAAAAAGAGTGAGAAAGCAATATGCAGTATACAAGTCAGAATTTGAGCCCTGTGTTTCAATTTAAAAAAAGAAAGAAAGAAAGAAAGAAAAGAAATGGTTTGTCAGGAATGGAGACAGAGAAAGCGCAAATTAAGCAAAGACGGAGATAGAGAAAAGGGGTGTGTGATCGTGATGGTTTTCATGATATAATTTAAAAAATATATCACATATTATCATACATATATATTATATTATCTTATATACATATTATTATTAAATTGTTGTTATGATTGTTATGCTAATTATATATATAGTAATATACACTACGTATAATATATTATTTACATCCATAAATACTATGTATACCTACAAAATATATATTTGTATGGAACATATAATAATAATGTGTTTCTTATGAAATCATGTTAAGTAAAATATATATATATATTAATTAATCTATTAGATAGAATATTTTAAACAATGATAATTTGAAAATTTTCAAAGTGATGATCGCAAACGAAGCGAAAAAATATATAAGTATAAAAGTCCAGTGCGTGAAAAGGCGTTGTAGTAGGCGTGCATATTATTATTATTTGTTCATTTGTAAGAAGAAAAAAGTAAAAGTTTATAAATAGTATATAATATGCAGAGAGGGAGGATGATTTACACAACAGGCAGATTTGTACACTTCTAAAAAAATGGGATGTTATCTAGTTGGGAAAAAGAGATATGGGACAAGTCTTAAAACCGTTACATTATTATAATAAGAATAATAAAGATACGTTAATTTAATTGCTACGTTTACCCTTATTATTTGTCACTATTGTTCTATTAATTATTATCATTGAACATTATATAATTAACCTGCTACATAATTGATATCAAGCATCTATATATTATATATTGTTGTTTAAAAAAACAAGTTTACTTCGACCACTTATGTTTTACAACAACAATGATATCATTGTCATCATCGTTATTTACCGTTATCTTTAAAAAGATATAATTATATTTTATAAGTATATATTCAATAAATTCACCCAGATTGTGACGTTTTTTGATGTTTTGAATTGCTGTTCGCTATATTATTGCTCTGTATGAAGAGAGGAAAATATGAGATATACTTGACTATATAACATATATACATTGATGACATGATATATAAAACTAAGACACAATAATTATTACTACTTCATCGTACATAATAAAAATGTGTGCAATTGGTTGTTGTTCATTTTGAAAACTAAAATAATTTATACAGCACGTGGTCGTTTTTCATTCTTATATAAATATAATTACTAAAAAAAACTTATTATTATGATCGTAAATAAATTTATAGGGAAAATAATAATGAAGAATGGCTTTATTACATAATTAAATATGTATTATATATTATATGTTAGTAGTAGACGTATGAAATGTGAACGCTTCACAAGTTTGCGAACGACTAGGAAAGTTTTCTTCTTTTTTTAAAAATGGTTTAGTCCCGTATGCAAAAAGAACAGAGATGAAAGTTAACTAATTATCGTGTAAAATTCTAAGAAAAACTATCTTTATATTTAAAAAATAACAAAAAATGAAAACCAAAACTTTTTAGTGAGAGAGAGAAAAGATGGACAAAAGAAAATATTCAATAAAATTAGAGAATACATTATAAAAAAACATGAGTGTGGTCAAGAAGATGGGAAGGAAGTTTTATTACGTATTAAAAAATTGAGATGAAAAATGGAAAGCTTGTTGATGATATGCAATTTTTTAATTGAAAACCAAAATTGTTGTGTGGGAAAAAGAAAAAACAGGAGCTGGTTCATGGAGAGAGCTACCAGATAGATCTGAAATGGCAGATTTGTGATAGATAATCAAATTACTGTAATTATTATACTGTTATTATAAAAAATTTAATACGTTATGATTATATACATGTAATTATTTAATATATTACTATTATACACAGTAACTAAATAAATTACATTGTTGTACTCCTACCAACCACTAAAATAAGAAATTTGATGATCCATATTATATATCTATAACATAAAAAATCACATTAAGATACATGGACGATGTAAAGAAGTGTATCAATTACGGTGAATATTAGTGAAAAAAAATGTTCATCAAAATACTATACACTGTAAAAAATGATTATCCATAAAAGAACAGAACAATGCTATCTGTGTAAGCTATACTTTCTAGGTGTAACATTACCAGACTATAAAAAAATAAAAAATAAAAACTGATGAAAGATTATAACTCAAAGAGAAAATTATTTGACGCCATACCATATGCATACTTCACACATACAGATATTTATCTTGCATTTTAAAATCAATTTGTTAATCAAAATTACAAATTAAATCGACCATTATTTTCTTGGTTTTTCGAAAAACTATGGTTCATAATATGAAGATTTTTACAAATTTTCAATCAATAATAATCATCATGACCTTGTAACATCTATCAATACCAAGAAGCATGAATAGACACATTTCTATAGAGTAAAAGTAAAGAGAAAGTTAATAGAAAGTAAAAATTACATTTCACCTTTTCATTGTATTTCCTTCTTACTCACATAATTTCTTATGGGAAATTTAATATGGCAAATCCTTCAGGAAACTTTTTTTCTCGTTTGTCGTCAAGTCCGCTACACACATACTCAAACACAAGTAGCTTATTGTTGCTTTCACTTCAACCCACCTCGCATTGCTATCGACCAAACCGGATGCTACTGTAACTGATATGGACAAGTCAATGGAATTATTACACAAAAGAATGGCATAAATTCCAAATACAAATATTGGAGTGTTTCATATTCTGGAATGACTTTGCCCTATAGGAAAACCAATTGCCCATTTTCTAGCTAAAGTTATTTGTCATTAAAAATTGCATTATTATTCAAAAAAAAATTGAGGTAGAAATGTTTGGTTTATCCTATAACAATCATAATTCTTCACTGAGGGATGAATATACTACTCCAAAGGATAGAATTTGGTAAAAAAAAACATCGTAAACAATGTTCTGCCAAAAGAGAAAGTTTTTTGTCATTAGTCATTAATATTTAGTTCTTATTGGCAAAAATGTTTCAATCAACTAAGTATACAATGAACAAAAATATCATTTTGTACTTCATAGTTTGAACTACTGTTTAATGTATTTTTTAGGGGGGATGTGATCAAGCACGAAAAAGTTTTGGAGTCAGTTTGGAAGAATACCTGGGAAAACACCATTACACCCAAACAGCTTCGCAAAGATGTAAATAAAAATTAATCAATATATCGTTCATTTTTATTCATGTTTTATGCAAGTCACTCATGTTTTCCATAGAATTACAAGCCAAAAAAGGACATTTCACCGGATGTTACTTCCTTTTATCATCCAAAATCATCAGATATTCCACTT
>JAQFZH010002279.1:0-17134 GCA_034695485.1 Entomobrya nivalis | reverse complement strand
ATTCTAATATGTTTATAGAATCATCAATCTCAAAAATGTGGAGGTCAATTCTTTTTCTAGACCATAACTGATTTTTTCACCCATTGTATAACTGACCATTGTAATTTCAATTATTCTATTATTATTTTTATCCCCTTTGGGATTATTGTAGTGTAGTAATCTTTAACCCTTTTTTTAATATATGGATTTCTAATGTTCTCTGTAATATGTCCTGAAATCTGCAATAAAGTCAATGAATGAATGAATAATATTGGCGAATGACAAAGCTTCCAAGTAACCAAATCAACACTATTTGTCGTACTTCCACGTTTAAGCGTTTAAAAAACACGTTCCCTTGCTCCACTAATATTGAAAAAACTGAAACAATCGCTTCGTAGCACTTTAAACCTGTACTTGTTCTCTGTATCGAAATAACCCCCACGCATATTCCAACTATTAACCAAACTTCTAATGAAAGTGGCTGAAGTAGAGCAAAATAGTCTGCATGAAGCAGGCTTGGTTCGATAACGATGCTGAAACGAATATACGAATACTGTGCACCAGTAGACAGAGCCCTGTAGTCTGCATATTCGTCATAGTTCAAACTATGCTGCCAATAAAATACCTGATGATAAGCGAGAACAAAATTTAAGTACGTATAACAATCGAGAGACGTACAATTACGGGACATGGTATATGCCTCAAGAATGCACTGTTGTTCAATATTCGGTTCGAGAGAATCGTATGATGTAATAACATACATTTTAGATCGAACACATTTGTTTAGTTCACTGGAAGTCAATTTAGCAGAGGGGCTTTGAACACAAAAATTGTTGAGCTTTGAATGAAGTTGATTCCAGATGAAATCGTTATTGTTTGAGTAAAGTTGATCGAAATGAATATTTAACAGTACGGCGGTGCTTCGTACTTTCATGTAATCTTTTGATTCTTTATATAATTGAGTTTTGTCGCAAGTAAAACAGCCAACGTAGAATAAATCAGGGTTACTAAGATTAACTAGAAATAATATTGAAGAGTCTAAAGGATTAGGGAGAACGATATAGTTCTGCGTTGCATTATTTCCTATTGTTGACATAACGATTAATACGTATTTCGGTCGTAGATTCCTGGGAAAGTTATTGCTATTCTTTTTACTAATATGAATTTTTGGTCCATCATGTGTTGGTGCTGGAAACACGTACTCGCGATCCCGAACCCTGACATCTTGTTCTGTTAAAATTAGACCTATGCAAACTGCGAGGTGTTTTTGTACCAGAAACGCTTCGTCGTTGAGCAATTGACTACTGTCTCCTGTAAACATTAAACTCACAAAGTTTAGGATTCTTATATGTGCTAAAGCGTTTTGTATAACTGTGCAATTTTGGAACAGGTTAAAAACAAGTAGATCCATTTTTTGTCAATTTGGGTTGGCAACTTTTAATTTAAATTTTGTCAGTTTTGTAATGAATTGATTTTTGCTATCAGTAATTGTTTATTGGGTCCTATCTTTAAAATGTACCTATACAAAGTATAAAATAAAAATCAATTCTAGTATGGTACCATATTATGGCATAACATATAAGTCAGTTTAACATATGATGAAATATAAACCGATTTTCCGATTTTTGAATGTTAAAATCACCAAGCCAAAAATATAATGGGTAATATACATGGGAATCCTTATGAGCAAACGAGAATGAAGATTGGTGGTAGTAAAGGCCTTAATTTTCAATTGTAGCAGAATAAATTATAGAAATATAAACAATTAAATTTCTGGAACCTTGCGCTTCGCAATTTAATATTTTTAACTATTATTTTGATTGGAAATTATTTCCAAAGCCCAATGAAAACTAAATACGCCCAACCAGTAAGAACGGAAAACAAAACAAAGCATTTTCTGAAGCACACAAAGAAATTATTAAAATTAGATTTTCCGTTTGTAGAGATATTTATCAAAATAGTTAAATGCATAAGCACTGGAACCACATTATTGAATTTTCCCCTTGACAGTTTAATTTTACTAGCTAAATTTGAAAATTCGAGTACATGTTATTGATGGTATTGTAATGTTTTGAATCTGAAACCCAACTAAATATGACTAATATACACGTAGATATTTACCAAAAAAATGTCATTTAGAATTGAAGACAATGACGCCACCAATAAGAATTATTGAAGTTATGACATACTTACCTACATACATCATTGGTTTAAGACAAGCTTTGATTAGGTTTACAACATTTTGGCTTCGAAAAAAAATTAACCCTATATTAAAAATGAATATCAAGTCTCGCTTCTTTGCTCAGTTGATAGATATGAAGGAATGCATAATTCAATATCAGTACATTTAAATATATTTTTATATTTCGTCACATATCTTTCATAAATTTTGTCGTAGTAGATGTTGCTAGCACTTCAATGAGATGTTTTGTAATTAAAACTAGAAAACTTGTTCTCGAACTTTTATAATAATTGTTATGTATTTCTTTGTAAAATCCATACTGTCGCCAAAATGCATGACTAGTTTATAAAATATTTACGATTGATTACAGGGAGATTATGTTTACACCTAAGCATTTAGCCAATTTTATTAACTTTCTAGTGCTCTCAACAACATATGTGTACATAATAAGTATTTGTATTGTAACATTTTAAAATAAAACTATACAAACTATTAAATATTAAATCATTTTATTTGAACATGCCATTTATTCTTCTGTAATCTTTTTATATAAGTCAACTTGCTGATAAACCCACTCAACAAAGTACGAAACCTCAGTGAATCCAGATGGTATTTCAGGATATCCACATGGCACTGTAAGGAAAAAGCCAACACACAATTTATAGAAATTTGTTAGAATAATAATACTAAAGAATAAATTTACTTACAAGCAACAAACGAAACAATTCCAGCCAAATATTCCTCGTCATTAGCATTACGTCCTATCGCAGGTCCTCCAGAATCTCCCCTGCATGTCGCCAGCCAAGAACCACCCGCTCCTCCATGAGTACATACCATACTTTCCTTAATCACGAAGCCACTATTGGCCACCAAATCTTGACACGTTCTATCATCAATAACTGGAAGCTCTACAATTTGTAGTTTAACAGCCCCACCATCCCCATGTTCCATTTCACCCCAACCGGAAGCAGTTACCCAACCGGAGTCAGTATCCTGAAAAGGCTTGGGCAATGCAATAGGTTGGATAAATTTATTAAGCTTGTAAGGTCTCTCCAGAAAAAAGAGAGCGATATCATTCCCCGCTGAGAAGCTCTCGAATTTCGGATGTTTCACAATTTTAACAACTCTTCTTGTTTGTTCGAATCCAGTTTTATCAGCGAGATCTATGTCACCTGCTGTTAAACTGTAGTAGTTTGGGGGAGCGTTATGGACACAGTGAGCTGCTCCGATACCCAATTGTATCCCGTTTACTTCAATGAGAGATGCACCACAATTATGACGGCCGATAAATTTAAGGGTGAGCTGATATGGGACTTCTCCTTGTTTTGCAGGTCGACCTCCTATTATTCTACTGGTGAAGTTGCTCTGGAATTCGGATCTTCCTAAAGTTTCCAGTATGAAGGTTAACAATATGGGAATGGGGAGCTTCATTTTCGTAATGGATTTTTTAAAAATATTCAAATAAAACTAGGACGTAGCTCTAAATTGAATAGTTTATAATAAGTTCTAAAAGCATCTTTTATATATACCCATCATCCATCACCATCGTCACATGTTTTGAAACTTGTTTTTTATTAAATGTTGTCAATCTCATCAGATAAACACTTGGACATAAAACGTTTCAAAAATAAGTTTACTAATTTCTTTCTTTAAATAGTAATTTATTCAGTTAGTCATTTTTTTTGTCAAAACAAAGGAAACAAGGATATTGATTTTTTCTAAATTATGATGAATAATGGTTAAGTTCATTCATTTGTCAGTTTTATAGTACATTTTAGGTGTATTTAAAAACAAGCTATGGTAACGTGAATCATCTCATGAAAACTCAAAAATGAGACAAAGACATATTTGGTTGCTCCATATAAATATCCAACTTATTTTACTGTTTTTACACTATGCATGCATTATGCATGAACATCTGTTTCACCATAACAATCTAGTGTAGTGCTTACCTACCAAAACTATTGACGTTTCACTCTGACAAAGCAGCTGGTTTTGTTTTTGTACAAAACACTTGATTCTAAAGTTTGTGAAAATTAACAACAAAAAATAATACATTCTCTGATTTAAATCAAAATTCATTTAAAGCCAGTTTGTAATATTTTATGATTTCAGTAAAACAATTAAATGATACAAAAATTAAAATAGTGGTTTATCTTTATGAAGCCAAACTGTGATGATAGTAAATTGTGCATTATATGCTGTTCCCCATTCGTGTTTCTAAAAGTTCAAACCGAACATGTGGATAAAATTAGTAAATTTTGTGAGCACGTTTCGTCGGACAACAGCAGAAATGAAACGTCCGAGGGAGAGGGAGATGGATATTACAACTTTAATCGAAATTTAAAGCAATTAAATACCAGTTTTGGAATGGCAGTTTGTCCACCCTGTTATGTCACAATAAATGAGCTGGTGACCTCCAAAGAAAATGCTGGAATACTGGAGAATCATGTTGTATCTCTGCAGAAACAAATTTTAAAGGGGTTGAAGGACCTGGAGGAGATTCTGAGAAAGATTAAATGTCAACAGGAAACAATTCAGAAGACGGTGAAGGACTCGGATGCAATTTGCTTGAAAAATAGATTCCTTAATCAAGATGTGAGTCAAGTGGACGTAGAAAAGGCGAATGAATCGAAGAACTTTGTGTTTAAAATCAGGCAGTTCATCAGAAAAGGTAAGTACTTATAATTAAAAATATGCGTTCATTTAAGACAATACAGTTTTAGTACTAATTTATTTATTAACTATTAATTTAACAGGTGACCAAAGCGAGCAGAGAAATCTAGAAGGAAATCTATCCATTCCAGAAAGTGAAGCAACGCCACTGGAGAAAACTGTTGTAAAGGTTGAACAAGAGGAACCTGAAGAAAGTTCTGGGTATTCCGATGACAATTTAGAAGCTTCCAATCCAACTTGTGATGATGGGGATTGGAACCTTTCTGAAAATTCTGAAAATGAAAATCAAATTAAGCTGGAACACAAAATTCCTTTAACTGAACCAAGAAGACTACTAATTAAAAGAAGAAATGCTACCAGGCTGAGGAAGAAAAAGAAGATTTACAAATGTACAAAATGTGAGAAAACCTATTCCAATCTGGAAAACTACAAGTGCCACATAGCTTTACATGAGAATAAGGGATACAAGTGTAAAATTTGTGGAAAGATTACGGGAAACATTTATCGGTTCCGAAATCACATGTGGACTCATTCGGAGGGGAAGCAGTTTACTTGTGAAATTTGTGGAAAAGGACTGAGCAGTAATATCGCTCTAAACGGTCACATGAGGAGACACGAAGGAGGTAAGGAATGGAAGTGTGAATATTGTAAAAGGGCTTTTGCGAGGAAGGACTACTTGACAAATCATTTAAGGATACATACGGGGGAAAGGCCTTATGCTTGTGATTTATGTGGGAAAGGTAGTTAAATATTTTTTAGCAAAAAAAAAGTCCAAAAGTCTCATAAATAAACTATTTATTGTTAAAATGGGTTATATTTTTATTACAGATTTCAGACAGCTTGCGGCCTTGAACAAGCATAAGAAATTTATACATCCAGAATAAACGAACGCAGCGCCGCAAGCGGTGGAAAGGAAATTATATTTTAAAAATCGTTTAAAATATGAATGGGACTTGCTAATCACTTGATAGTTTCCAGTATCGATATGTATTCGTTAATTTAATGGATAAGTTACGTGTATATTATATTTTGATACGTTTACATTTTGTTACAAATTATTGAGCAAAAAATTCCTTGATAATTTCTTAACCAAACAATTAAATTTTCATTATTATTTTTAGTCAAATTTATTGTTTTATCAATTTCTTTAAAGTAATTTTATTTTGATGTAATTACATAGTAAACTGAGATCCATTTTTTTTGCAGATTTTGAGTACGGATACTTCATTTGAAAGGCTTTCATACATTGACCACGTTTTAATTCAAGTTAAGTCTAATTTAATGAAACTGGCCATTGAAGACTCCACTTGTTCATTTTAGAACTTCACATTAAATTGTGGTTCTGGGATAAGTATATAGAAAGTATATATGAGAAGGACAAGATGTAGATTATTATTCATTTTCGGAGGAACGTATGTTCTACACATGCTATAATCGTAAACTTGCTTGTACCTAACTCTTATATTTTAAACGTTTTCCAAAATTCAAAGTCATTTCCCAACTTGTGGTATAAAATCAAAGCTCCAATATATTTGGTGTGCCTTAAAAATAGAATAAATTATTAGATATTATATTTTCTATAATTACGTTTTGTTGATTATTTTACAGAAGTACATATCAAACTAAAAATAACAATATGTAAAAATGCTTATGCTGAAGTAAACTTACTCGTTAATGCATTGACGAAGAAAATGACTTGTAATAATTTGCAGAACATTACACAGTTGACAGTGTACATTCTTAAACAAGGTCAAGGTGTCCAAACACGATTACTGCAAAACCGGATATCGACGACGGAAAAGTCGAAGGCCCTGGTATAAAACAAGAATATCCGGCAAATAAAAATGACATTGCTACACTTTCGAAACAGCCACGTACAGGGCATAACCTAAATTTGCTATCCAAAATTTCAAGCATATTAGTTGAATAAATTGTTAATCATGCTAACAAATTTCTTTACGTCTACGACAACAATCGTAATATCATTTTTAAACAAAATAGGCACTCTTCCATTTTTCATTGACCCAGAGAAAGGCCAGCTATCTGTGAGTTTTACACTTCATTGCCGTGTATTTCACATGTGGCTATGTCATGTAGCCTGTGTCACTGTTATTCTTCCCACAAACGCATACTCTCTTTTACAACAGAGTCAATTTACAGAACTTAACTACTTGCTTTACGTATGGAGTTGTGCATTTTCTTGCACCGTTGTATTTGGAATCGTTGCCTTAAGACCCCACGGATTTTGTCAACTTCTTAACGCCCTATACAAATTTATTGACAGTTTACCCAAACAAATGAATTCCAAATTTACCCTACTTGCAGAAAAAGGCATGCTAGCGCTATTTTGCACTATTTGTAGTTTTGGCTTTGTTAGTGGTGTAGATACTCTAATTCGACCCCAGTTCCCTGCTTACTTCCTATATGGAATAGATGAACGACATTTATCCTGGCCGTTGTATGTAATAAATGCTATAGGATTTACGTCCTTAACAGTAGGGTTTTCAGGAGTAATTGCATTTATAGTTTATAATGCCGCATTATACTTTATTTATGTACTTCCAGTAATTAAGAACGAAACTCGTTTGGGGCCAAAATCATACAAATATTTTTCAAGTCTCCGTTCAAATCCAGAAAAGTTACTAGTTTTATGGAGAGCTTTACAAATTTTGGTAACTGTAATAAACAATGTATTGTTATCAGGAGTTTTCTTATTTTCACAGCGTTTATTTACCTTTATTGCTTTTGTATCAATTGTCACAATGCGGTACAAATGGAATAGTTTAGAGCTGTTGGTTAAAGTTGTAATGCTATTTTTTGTGGTACTGTTTTCGTTTTGTTGGGCAGCACTTCTCGGGTTAATGGGGCTTCAAAACAAATGGAGTGCGCAGACCGTGAAGTCGTGGGAACGTCACATCTGGGCAAACCGGGCTGATAGATTGTATGTTTCGAAAGTGTGCAAGTCTTGTAGGCCATTAAGCTTTGCAGATGGAAAAAGATATGTTATTAAACAGACAACAGTTTTAGCCTTTCTGCGAAGTTTGAGTAAAAATACATGTAAAGCATTGGTAACCTATGGCAAAGCATTCGGTTAGGAACAAACGAACCATCGTTTAAAAGTCAATTATATCTGCAGGATAATATACCAACAAAGTTTGTCTTCAAAATGTTAACAAGTCATGTTAGTAATAAAATTCAATGATGACTTTAAGTTGTACTTACAATTTTTTGGTAATAAGTAAGCTAAATATATTCAGGTTCAATAGAAAACGTTTCTGCTATCAGCGAATATTGTTGTTGGAATTTCAATCGTCGTGCGTGTTAAAGAAATGTACCAACAAAATTGCAGGCAATTGAGAAATGGTCCTATATTTATAATAATTCGGCTGTACAGAATGTACCAATTGCTCAAGACGCATTTATCCGTAAAATTGCTAAAATATTTAAATACTTCTGCACTGTGTAATTACTTGCCAATTTTACACTAATTTTCACCTTAAATAAAGTGGTCTAATAGTTACCTATTTCAGTAGGATTTGACATATTTTACTAGTAATCTGCACCAAATCTAATTTAAATATACATTGCTTTGTTATAATAAATAGAAGTAAAAATAAATATAACTTTGGAAGTTTATACATGTTCTAACGTTCTTGAACTATTTGTGTTCTCGTAAAGTACTTTGATGGGCAAGTACCAGAACAAACATCAGGTAGATAAATATGAAAATGTCGAAGAAAATCTTATCAGGAAATCATTTTAAAGCTAATTTTTCAGCGAATGATGTTCCCGTACTTTATATTAAAACCAAAGTCTCTAATTTTGAATACCAAGTTAAGGACCCACACTGCTTTAGCAACTTATTTGTAATATATTTTAACTGGGCATTTGTTCTAGGTTTTGCTCCATTTCGATTTGTTAAGCAAGAGAACAAACCTATTCGTATTTCAATATCATACCCACAACTGATAATCTCGTTTATTATTACCATTTGTTATTTTGTATTTGTTGTAAGCGAATGCAGAAAGAATTTAAAGGCTCAATTTGTCAATGGTTTCTCGAACCCCCAAAACTACTTTTATATCGGAACTACTCTATCAGGCTACGCATTGCAATTAATTATAATAAAACGACTCTGGTTTAATCAAACTCAGTTTCTAAACATTGTGAAATATCTACAAAGTGAAAATTTCACCTTAATAAGTAACAATACTTTCATCAAACGTAAATTCAAGATACATCTAGTATGCCTAGGCTTTGCTGTAATAGCATTATACGATCCAATTTTAAAGTTGCTTCCTACATCGTTTGTTTCGTACATTGGAACAATATGGAATTCAAATGCTATTTCCGAGGCCCGTTTTGCATTTTTTATTGTAAACTTTACCGAAAGTAAACGTGTTTTACCAACCGCGGAAGAATCCAATCTGGACTACTTTCTTTTAATTGTTTACCTTATTGGATGGATTCAAAGGTATAATGAATAATATTCAAACGATATGTTAACATATTTTGCATAACCTTTATTTTTGTTATTTTTAAAGCTATATTGCAGTATATTATCGCGCCTTGCTGATAATAATTTCTGCTTTGACTGCATGGATAACTGCTGACGCTTTTGCTAGTGAACTTTTGACTGATATTCAACGGTCACATTGTTTGGAGAAAAGCTTAAATAGATTGGATAGCCGATCCTGTTCTAACAACAATCTTAAATGGCCCTATGTTTATAGTTGCTATGGTAACGTTAAAGAACTGTGCTATTACACAAACGCAGCATTCGGGTCTATTTTTACTTTGTACTTGGCAAACTCATTGGTGACCCAAGCGGCGGGCTTGGATGCAGCAATATTAGCAAAGGACCTTACAATAAAATTTCGAATAATATTTTTAATTTTAACGTGCGCTGGTATATCTCTTGTAGCAGCAGATGTTTGTGATAAGGTACGTTTTATGCTACTTACATGCATTACTTTAATTTTACTGTTTAATTAGTAATTGGCAATTGGTTTTACTCGAAATTGTAGGTTGGTACTCTTAAAACCTGGCTTTCTTTGGATGAAAATAAACTTGAAATCCCTACAAATCAGCTTAATGTTGTTATGGGAGAGCTGATTTCCCGCGACGTGGGCATTCGAGGAAGCAATGTTTTCACAATAACTTATTCCGTACTGTGGAATGTATGAACTATATTTTTACATCGAAATATATATTATTTTAATGAATTTGAAGTGCCCAATTGCATTTGATTATTTTAATTTGTTTTCAGATTCTCACAACTGTGGTAACATACTTTATAATTTGCATTCAAGCACGTCAAGAATAGGAATAATAGTTTAGTTTAAATAACAAAAGTGGGTTTATTTTGAAGAAATGATTGGTATTCACGTATTCTGATGCCGTTTACAAATAATTCATGTTTATGTACAAAACCTAAATGCTGATCAGCTTTGAAAAGCACAAACTCCAGAGCAATAACACCGATTTGTGCTTCCACAAGGCCCTCCTTCACATCCTTCGCCTTTAAGTCCACATTGCTGAGCCTAAATCTTTAAATTGATAGGGAGTTTAAACCATTTACTAATAAACAGTAATTTAAACAGTTTTGGTAACCAAATGGGGAAATGTGTAATTTACGTTGATTTGGGTAATAACAAGCAGAGCTACAACCAAACAAACAAAGATTAACTGGTATATTTTTGCCATGACGATATAATAAAGATCAAACCTTAAGCAGATTATATATTTAGAAATAATATCAAAAATAGATTTTTGCATATAGCAATAAATATCAAACCTTTTTTAGACTGGAAGTTATTGATAAAGGTATAGCCAATGCTAATTAATGAATATAATGAATGTTTTGTACGAGGTATCGTATTTATAGTCCTAATTGAATGACCACAAAATGATCTATCATATCGAATAGCTTGTAATCGAACATACTTGATTTATTAGTAAAAATATTATAACGTAAGAAACAAAGCGTGCAAAATTAAATATTTCGATATCACACAAAGGAGTTTGAATAAGCTATATTGTACATTAAAGTGAGTATAAGGATTTATTTTTGTGTTTACATGTAATTTTGTAGAAATCTCGCAGAAACAAATTATTACTGATCTGTAATATCAATTTTTATGTTATCCATTGTGTTTCATTTGTAAAAACATGTCTACAACCATAACAAAATAAATTAGTATAATTTAGTATTCTAAGAATATTTACATTTTCTAGAAGTTTTTGAGCTTAGGCTCGACCACAATCCATTATTCCTATTGACTTAAAAGGGCGGCGAATTAATTTAATTCCGTGAAATTGCAGTATATTTCCATATTCACAACAGCTCCAAGTTCTTCCTTCAAAGTCAATGGCTTTAAATACATATGATCTGTCTGTGGTTAGGAAAAACGTAACAATATTTGTTCAATTTAGTCCATAAATAATAATTGGTTTGCATAATATCGTAAATGTTATTTGACAGATATTAATAATTATTCGCATTCAAATCAGTATTTCCACTGAAATGATCAACGAGTTCTCTGATATGACCGTATAATATTCGTTGAGTTAAAAAATAATGTTTATATTTGTATACCTGATAAAAACCAGAACCCTTTGTTGAATTGACCGAAGTGAATTACATGTGCTATGATGTGTATATATTTGCATGGACCTTTTAAATTGTGTATGTTTTTGGTCGTATAATTAAAAGAAACTCAAATCTTTATCACTTATGCAAGTTTAGTTAACAGCACTAGTGTCCAATTGTTAATTTTAATCGTTGTTGTTCCTTTAGAATATAATTGCTGGTACTTAAGTACACCAGCGTGGTCAATTTTTCCTTTTACGTGTGAAAATCTATTTTCATGAGCATAAATTCGTCTTACAAATGAAATCACATAAATTGGAAACGTCAGAAAAGGTTAATTCTGGTCGAAACCGAATTAAAAACCAGACCAGCTAGTCTATTTGTAATATTAGTCTGACGATTTATTTCATTTGGATGGTAATATCGTTATTTTAGGTGCCATTGATGATGTGAAGTTATAATATTCAGACAAATCACCACAATCATAAGATACTAATGAAGGATATGCCTTGTATATTGATGCTTCCAAGGGATAGTATAGACTCACGTCCACCTGAAATGTCCGCGGTTTTGAGGAAACGGAAAATTTAAAATACGAAATTGATAGACAAGCTCACTGAAGAACCTTGAGTTATGACATTTAGATTTCGTGAGATCTGACCTCCATCCATTCATTATATTATTGAATAGATATACAATGAGAGAGCTTAAATTTGAAAATATATCCCCTACATTTCTTATTATGATTGCATTACGATGTGATTTTATGTTCACTGTACGAAAGCTCGTAACACCCACAAGACATTTGTTATCCGCAAAGGGCTTGATACATTCTAATCTATCTTTTTGTAAACATTTTCTGACGACGAGGCTTCCTGGCTTATTGTACATTTCTCTGCTTCTATTGCGTGATACCTTGTAACTATAGAAAAGGTGGTAAAAATAAGTACATTTCTCAAAATCAGATTCTTGAATAAACTCATGATTGTTTAGCTAACCATTTTAAACGTTTTGCTTATGTTCAGACTAATATTCCAAATATTCTATTTTTTTTTATCTTTGAGACCTAAACATGGACTAAATAGTTTTCATCTTGTTAGGAGTCATGGTCATACTCTGAAGTCTATCTTCTATGTAACAAGTGCAATTTTCCAAAAAAAAGCCAGCTTTTCCAAAAATTGTTGATAGATACAGCATAGTATTCATATCCAAAAAGTAATAGCTTATTCAAAAAGAGCAATGCTTTAACACGAAGCTGAAGTGAGTCTCACATTGTGATTCACTTCCTCAATCCAAGAAATTAGCCAATATTCATTTTTCAAACATATTTTATTAATATCACAGTAACAATGGCGATACCAAATGTACAAATCATTCCACGTGTTAATTGTGCAATAAAACTAGGTATTATCAAGTATCTAGACAATCTGGGTATTAACATTTGCAAAACAATAGTTCATAAATATCACCAAAGACGTCAATCATGAACAATAATTAAACTAATCACTTTCTTAATTGGAAAGATAAGAAAACTTTGGCATGCATGATTATAACACAAAGAGATTTTATTTTCATGTACCTTTTAATTGGAACAATTTTTTGTATAAAAAGCCTCTGTTCCTTTCGTTTTGGTATCAGAGTTGATTTTTCTGCTTACTGTGAACAGCAAAGTTGAAGAAACACCTAACCAAAACCCAAAATATTTCAAGATGAAGCTCTTCTTATTCGCAACCCTTGTAATCAGCAGCTTGGTGGCCTTCTCTGAGGTATGGGACCAAATCAAATATAAAATTGTAGCAATCGTCGTAACAAATCAAGAGAGATCTTTGAATTTCTTTGATTACAGAAATTTGAAATTCGAATCTTTTGTTTGTTTTGTTTAGGGATCTCCTGGCGCGGCGTCTGCAGCGTCTTCTGCTGCTTCTAATGGTGCTGGCAAGTCTAGCTCGGCAACTTCTTCTGCTGCAGGGTAAGTGTAAACACAATTAAGCGTGATTACTAATTCGAATCGTTTTAGTTATCCGAATTATACCAGCAGCTTATATGTTCTAAAATTCGTTTCTTTGTTTTTTTTACTCTAATTAGGAGTGGTCCAGCAAAATCGGGATAATAATACTGATGGATAGCCATGCGAATGACTTAACCTTACAACAATCAGGACCGTCCCCTTTAAATAAAATGAAGACGTAAATATAAATTCGTGGCATTAATGCCCACCAAAAAAAAATTAGAAGAAAATAAATAAAAAACGAACATTCAAACTTTTTGTTCATTTATTTGAATAAATTTGTCCGAATCTTTGGAATTATAATTTTTGCAGTTTTGATGCATAATTTTACACTAAATGATACAACTACAAAACAAAACTACAATGCACCCGTTGAAAAAAATGAAATTATTGGCTTAGAAATTTAATTTTAGTGAGTGATATAGCTGCATAAAATCGAAGCATCTTATTTTTTTGTTTTAAACCCAATGGTTGTTTTATTATCTTTTAAATTAAACAAAACTCCGAATGAAAAACTAATAACAGTTAGTAGTTTTTTTCTGTCCGATTTTCACTAGATTTGTGGCTAGGACCAACTTTAGTATTTAATGGAATCAGGTTACAAAATGAGGCCAAAACGCATTAAAATCTGCATCCTTGAGAAATACTGTCGTTGTGCTTTGTTCGATTACTTGTTGGAAGGCCCGTTCCAAAAGGGTCGTTATTTGGTTTGATCGTTGATTGCATCGGACGTTAATACATTAACTTTTGATTAGTAAATCAAAGTTTAAAATTGAATGTGGCCGCAAGTGGACATAACAGATGGGTTATGTACTTGTATCAATCTAGCATGCAGCATGGCACTTTGTAGGAAATCGTTAAAATTATAGACAGGGACGCAATAGGAGACGAGTTGCTATTCCAAAGTTACTAAAATTCAGCATAAAATTTTGACAAGCGTAGTTTTACGAGAAAAGAATACAACTTTCCTCTAAAAACAATTCCCTAACCTTTAACCGAGCCAAGAATATTGGTCAAGTGATGAAATGAAGTTTTTGTTAAACGACGAAGTCAATCTTCCTCATGTTACCTTTTTTCCGGAAAATATTTATTATAATTCCATCTTCCTCAAATAGGCCTCCAGAATTTTTGAATGGTGTTTTTTAAGTTACTTGATATTTTAATTCACCATTTAATTTTTTATCCAGTCATTCATCCTCCTGTAAATGTTTTCATGAATATATTTATAATTAAACGTTCATCAAGTTACTTTCAAGGATTTAAAGGACCATTTAAATTACTCAAGCAATCTTCCTCCAGAACTTTAATAAGAAAATATGTATCATAATTTATACATTTTCAAATGTTTACCCTGAACATAAGGAAGGTGTTGCTCAAAGTTACTTGTAATTTTAATGGACAGTTATTCCTCAAGTCAATCTTCCTCCTGTAACTTTTTTTCAGATAAATAATTATTACAATTTTACCCCTCCCTCCCCCCAAAACACTCCCTAATTGTCTGCCAAAGCCGCCAACTACTCCCATAATTAACTTTATTAGCTCTCAACACCAACACAACTGCCCCTACCACCACCGTCCCAACCCCAATTAAAACTAGAAGAGTGTAAAAACTCTGAAACTCAACTGCCAAATTGAAGCGAATAAGTAGATGTATACGACGCTTGTAGTGTTTATATGGCGCTTGTGAACTTTATACGACGATAATGACGTTTAAGCAAAAAATCCATTTAAAATGTGTGGATTTTAGTTCTACATATCTCGGGTCACAGGAGGCGCATGGGTCATAAAGTGATTCCATTGTGATCAGCATTTGAGGTTGCATAAGAATCGACTTTTAAAAAAAATGTAATTTAAAATACATGTGACCTTCTCCAGCTCCCAGGCCCAGGGGGTTCGACTTTGACCAGTGGTTCCTTGACAAAAGTTGATCTACTTTGAACCCTTCATCGATTTATTTAATAATAAAAATTGCCATTTAAAATGCATGTGCTCTTGTGACCCCCATATCTCAGGTCAGGTTTGACCCCCGGTCTGAAAATCAATCCCATAGAAGGTCTTGACCTAAGATTCATATGTACCAAGTTTGGCGTCAATCGGTCAAGTAGTTTTTGAGAAATCGGGCGGACAGACACACAGACAGACAGACGGCATGTTAAAAGCATTAACTACCGTGCTTCGCAATTCGGTAGTTGATAATCATTGTAATCCCCACATGTGACGATGATCCCAACTCCCCATTTCCCCCCTCCCCCGCAACTCTTTTCTGCCGTTGGCTCTGCTGCCCTCCAATTAAACTATTTTCCCTTCTTGAGCAACCTTGAATTGATCTCGACCTCCAATCAAACTTATCCACCGCCGCTAAATCCACCATAGACTCTTTTATAACCACATTTCCCCCCCGAACAATCCCTCTGATCAAATAATTGCACACAGCTGCCATTCCCAACCATCACACTTTCCACTAAATCCTCCCAATCATCCGTAATATTTACACTGCCATTAGGATAAATAAGTGCCCTCAAAATGTCTCGCATGGTACAAAAGTATCTCATCTTGATTACGTCCCTGTCCCTCATTTAAATTACTATCATCATCATTATCTTTTGGTAACCTATCACATTTTAATTTACACGTGCTAATTGCTTTCGAAGTGGGAAATGGCCAGTTATATTTAATATCATTATGGAATGGGGTTCCCCTTCGTAATTCAATGTCCTGTTTACTTCCGGTTACATTGCAGGTGGGCGTGTTGTACAGTTGAATGCATTGGTTATTCGTTTGGATAGAAAGTAAATCCTCTTGTATTCTTTCATCGCAACCTAGGCTCCGTTAATGACAACCTTGGAAATAATTTCAACGTGACACTGAAAAACTTACTTCCGGCGGTCCAATTGCATTCCAATTATTTGAATATTTTCTTGAGTCCTGTCTACCGTCTTGTTGACGGTAACAAGGCCACCAAAGAAGTGATACTTGTCCGAGAAAAGGTTTTCGAAAATCCAGTGATAAAAATCACTAAAATCTAAATTATTTAATAACAATTGGCAAAAACGATGAAGCACTTAAAAATTACTCCGAAACATATGTCATTTGATTCATTACAGATACTCGAACGTGAGAAAATCATTTTGCACCCAGCGCAGGCCTGCGATTGCATGCTTGACTTAAATCAGTAGTACATGACATGATATTTACGTTTGTTTCTATAGGATGTATTAGAAGCAGTTATCCTTGGAATAAATCTTTTTAATTTGATTTTATAAAAGTGAGAATATTTAAAGAAGACGGTTTTAAGTTTTTTATTAAATAGAATCATATACATATTTTTTATTTCCAAACCATTGTGAATTTGTAATCAAAAATAATAATGGACAAACATTTTGTATATTTAAATTGGGATTTTTTTCTATTAATATTCAGTGTTCAGTAATAATGAAGGAACTAATTAAATAATAATGCTAGACCAAACTTTAACTCCCAGTTGTAAATACGCTAGCTTTTGGTAGCATAAATAAGCTACAATACAAATAAGATAATTAATTCTAATTTTAAAATATGGAACGTATTAACCCCTCATGTATGCATAGCTTTTTGTCCTTAAGAGTTGCAAAGAAGGAGAGTGGTCAATAATATCATGTTGGGCCATTTCAAGATTTTGAAGCTTCCCAGCGTGAAACATTCATGAAACCAATACTAA
>JAQFZH010002278.1:0-17138 GCA_034695485.1 Entomobrya nivalis | reverse complement strand
TATTTGTAAAAATTAAAGTATATATTTAATACAGTATATATTAAATACAGTATATTTTAAATAGACTATATTTTAAACACATTAAATAATGAATACGGTACATATTTAATACACTATACATTAAATACAGTATCTTTTAAATACAGTATGTTTTAACCACTTTCTATTTTATATTTATAGTCATTGCACAGTACTCGTCGAATGAAGAATTTATGCGAGGAGGCAAAAGAGGCAGGTATTAAGGCTCTTGTGGCATTGGACGATCAAGCGGAGCAACTGGATAACGTTGAAAAAGGCTTACGAGATATTTACGAGGATATGGTAGAAGCGGAGCAGGCGTTGCAGGGCATGAACGCCTGCTGCTGGGGTCTTTGTGTCCCTTGCACAAAAAAGTTGGGAAAGTAAACAGGACATACTTTTAACTCAAATGGGGGTAGTAACCTTGACAATAAAAACAAATTATTAAATCTTCTATTTTATTTTTTTTCATGAAAATAAACTTCAAAAAGGCAACCAGAGTCAGCAGCTTTCAAGTCGGATCAAGACGGTAAAAAGGGGGGAGGGGAACGACGACAAGAACTTTCTAACGAGGGGGTACCCACATACGGAGGATTTATATCCAAGTCAGTAAACCATATATAAAAATATATATTATGATAGTGACAGAGAAAAGGGACCATTTGAAAAAAAAATCGTCCGTTAGTATTTTTTGTCGAAGTTGCATTGTATTTTGTGAAGAAAACCAATGCAACTTGCTATGCATGAAAAAATACTAACGGACAAATATTCCCGATGGTCCCTTTTCTCTTGCTCTATTACATATATGGTTATAAATAAATTAACTAGTTTAAAATGTTAATTATCATTAAATATTTTAAAACAGGTACACAAATAATGCGGAAGAGGACGAGATGGAGAATAACATGGAGGAAGTGTCAAATATGGTTGGGAACTTACGAAACATGGCGATTGACATGGGCTCCGAGATTGGTAATCAGAATCAGCAGCTTGATCGTATCAATTGTATGGTAAGTCATTAAACATTAAATATACTATACATCTGTGATAAAGGCAAGAGAAAAGGGACCATTAGAAAAAAATGCCCGTTAGTAATTTTTTCCCAAGTTGTACTGCTTTTCTCCACAAATTCGAATACCAATTATAAGAAGAAAAAAAATACTCAACGGAAAATTTTTAACGATGGTCCCTTTTCTCTTACACTATCACATATATTCACCAATATATATAATTCATTCATTAAAAATACTCTCTTACTTTTTTTAAAGGCTGAAGAGAATTCCGAACGTTTAGCCAAGGCTAACGAGCAAGCTACCAAGCTTCTCAAGTAAAAAAAAACACCACCATCATTTTACTCTATCATTTTCTTTCGATCAGATAGAAAAATTTGGCATTCTTTTCATTAGAGAAAAAAAGTGCATGAATACCATCATCAAACTGTTAAATATATTACACCTACCTATTACAGATATACAGATATATATATAATTCTCCATATGAAAAAAAAAATATTACTATACCTACTTGTTATTACGATTGAGACAGAATCAGAAAAAAAATCAATTGTTATTGCTAAATTCATTTGTTCAACTTATTACTTCTCTCTCTCTATCTCTCTCAGATCTCTATAAAATATATAAATTACTATAAATATTATACTATCGCGGTATTACAAATTTAAAAAAAAACTGTAATTAATTTGTTGACAGTAGATTTTATGTAGAGGCAAAAAAATGGCAGTATAAAAAATAATAACTCAAGACAATGGAAAAAGCTAAAAGGAGTGATAATTTAAAAAAAAGGCGGCAACGACGACTCAAATTCATTTACCTGATTTCCTAAGAGTGCTTATCTTGTTCTCACACCACATGTTTATTAAACTTAAGAAACTAAATTTAACATTGATAAGATATAAAAGATAAGATGATAAAAAAAACGTTTTGCTTAATTTTATAGCTAATCTTTAATAAAATATTTTGTTGTCCTAATTTATACTTAGCACAATATCAAAGCTCGTTAATTGTTCAAGTTTAACTGTAAGGAAAAATATTTTTAGCTCGTTTTAGACACCAGAGACTTTATTTGTGTTAATTACTTGGATTTAGGTAAATATTTAAGAGAACAAAAATAAAAAAATGCAATAAACTTGAAAAGCACTTGTTTTATGAAATTATAATTTTTTTTGGTAAAAATATATAGTATATATATATGTATTTGTTAATGTTTATGTGTTAAATAACAATTTAATGTTTAATCAAAGTTTGTTATATGGTTTCCATAATAATGTAAATAACCTTTAATTCCAAAAAAAACATGAGGCTTTAGTGAAATAAATAATTTCAACTATTTCCGACCAAAGGTTTTTTGTTGATCAAAAACTCAATTTATTAAACGGAAATTTTTCCGTTTAAATCGATTTCATTAGTAAATTTTTTTGACAAATAATGTTTAGCAGCTGTAATTGTAATACATATTCTTTTGAAGTGGTTTTTGCACAAATTTAATTTTCATTTCGTACATTATAGTTTTACAAATTTTATAACACATTTAATTTCATTTTCATAACAAAGACAAAAAAAAATACAAGACAATTATGTGTTTTTGTTCGATAGCTAAACACGTAGTTAGTGATATTGACCCCCCAATTATTTATAAATTGCAATAATACAGCCAATTAATGAACACTTTTAAAAATAAAATATTTCTCAATTAAAAAAAATCTCTCTCAAATTTAAACAAGTACAACCAATACCAACCAATCACTTAACAAAACGATTTTCGTTTTCTTCCCAACAACATATTTTACATTTTAAAAAACATCACAAAAAATTATATGGTATAACAATAACAATCAGACATTTAACTTTAACTACAGGTTAACAAATTAAATAATAATTCAGTACAGTACAAGGTGCAAGCACACAGCATTTAAAAAAAAATGATAAAATTTCACATTTCATTTCCTACTCTACTTTTTTTTATCAAAATAAACCTAACTATCTAACTAATTATCTTACTTAATTGCATACATAATTTTTTTTCACTACATCCATTGAATATCTGCCAAGGGGTCATCTTCCCCCTCTACACCCCCACCTCCACCTCCACCCCCATCCCTTCCCCCCTCTTGGTTTGCATAATCTTCCATATAATAATCCCCATTTCCCCCTCCACCCCCTCCCTCTTGCTCCTCCTCCCCCAAATAGTTCTGAAAGCCATCTACCTCCACCTCCACATCATCCGGATCCATTTTATACACGACATCCTCCCAATCCTCCTCCCCCTCCCCATTTCCATTGTCCATTCCCCCAATATGGATCACCTCTGCCATGGAGTCCCCAACAGATGTCGCCCCATTTCCTATCACCCCCACCCCCATCCCCTTATTCTTCTTTTTACCTTGACCCCCACCCCCACCTGGGGTGGATGTGGATGAAGACTGCCTTGGTCGAGACTGCCCCGCCCTCAAAGCACTATGACTTGGATTCGCCCTCAAATGATAAGACAGTCCCCCCATCTGTTTAAAACTTTTTGGACAGTCGGCACACTTGTATGGGCGTTCCCCCGTGTGGAGCCTCTCGTGAGCTTTGACATTTCCTGAATTTGTGAAACTTTTTTGACACCAGCTGCATTGGTACAAGCGGTGGGTGGTCATTTCGTGGTCTTTCATCGAGTCCATTGTTGGGAAAGCTTGGCGACACTGCCTAAAAAATAAATTAAAAAAATAGCTGATTGAAATTACTTAATTTTATAATGTACAAAACAATTATATATTAACTACAATTAACTAACCGGCATTTGTACTCATCTTGACCCTGACTTTTAAATTTGCTACTGGCGGGACCCGGCCTGGACCTAGGAGGACCCGGAGTCTTTTTCGGTAAGGCAGGGGCACTACTAGTTGGATTCCCATTTGAACTTGAAGCTAGATAAGAATAAAAAATATTAGTTAAATATTCTAATTAATTTTTTTAATTGTTCACTTATGTTTAACTGGCTTACATATAACTCTAATAACTGTATGTCCTTGTCTTATCCCTTGACCTGGCTTCAATTTCGCCGGTGAAATTTTATTTTTCGGCTGAGGTAAAATTGCACGTGGGGTTACCCTACTACTCGGGATGACAATACTTCCTGGTGGTGGTGGAGGCCCTGCAGGTGCTTGAAAGGTGCTTGATGGACTTGAAATGACTTGAGAAGCAGCCTGGGCAAATGTAGATCTTTGACTTGGTTTTATTTTCAGTGCGGAGCTGACATCCAACTTTTTCAGTTCATTGTACACCTTCAAGTAAAAGTCCTTCCTAAATGCTCCCATGTCCCTTACCACTAAAAAACAATTAAATATTTATTAACCAGTTTCACTAACTACCTTAATGATTAAATTTTTAATTTTAATTTACCATCTTGTATTTTCTCCCTCACAACAAAAACCTCCCCCGAATACGTCCCATCCTCCACATAACTTTGTAAACAGGCCAAGTCACTACCGTTCACAGTACCCTCGACCCCCTTCAGATCCTCCTCAAATTTTTCCAAACACTTATCCAGGTCCTGCACCGCCATTAAAAGTTCATTACTCAACCGCCTCACCTTATCCTCCACCACGGATGCTCGTCTCTTTGAATTTAGTATGGACTCGACATTTTTAAAACAGTCTTGGCAAACGGCATCTCCCAGAGAATAACCAGCAGTTAAGTTTAATTGTAGTTCATTAAGAAAATTATTAAATACACAACTTTGTTTAGTTCTCTGAATCCCCTCAACCCTTTTCGGGGGGTAGAATGAATAGCAACAGAAAATGCAAAGGGTTGAGGTAGACGAGGAGGAGGACGAGTAACTTGCCATTTTTTACACAGTTAATTAATTTTAACTACATTAAATTAATAGTTAAGTAAACTTCATTATAAAAACTATAATTTTCACTTTTAATAGTTTTAATTGCGACCAATTTAATGGTTCTTAAGTCAACCGACGACAAGTGAAGAATTAAAACAAGCTTTTGTAGAAAAATCAGCTGTCAGCTGTTCACAGGCTCTGTGAGGCTGTGTTCTGTATCTGTCTGTATGATAGCTATGTAGCCAAAACAAACAAACCATTTTTGTGTACAACATTTGTTAAATATTTTTTTGTAATTAATTTTTTAATTGTTTTTTAGTAATTAATTACTAATTATGGAGACGAGAAGAAAACTATGCTTAATTTGCAGTTTAAATTGTAGTGGAACCAGTAGAGATTTAAATAAATTGCGGGAGAATCCAAATTTTAGAGAATTCTTGACAGCTTTGGGTGAAGAGAATAAGGATGGGTTAAATAATAGTTTAATTAATTTGTTGGGAGATGGAGGAGTTAATTGTGGATTTACAGTTTGTGAAAATTGTAAGGAGTTGATTTGGGAGGCGATGGAGTGGAAGGGGAAAGTGGTGGAGGTGGAAAGTAAGGTGGTCGAGTTGCAGAGGGAGATTTTGGAGGAGTTGGGGAGGCTGGAGGAATGTTTGGGGGAATATGGAGGAAAGTTGAGGAGGATAAGGGAAAACGTGAGGATGGAGGTGGTCCAGTTAAGATTTGATCATGATGATGGAGGAGATCAGGAGGAGAATGAGGATTACATGGAAGGGATAACGGGGGATGATTACTACATGGAAGGGACATCGATGGAGGATGACATGGAGGGGACTGTAGGGGAGGAGGATATGAAGGCGATTGTGGGGGAGGAACATCAAAGGATTTTGGAGGGAATGGGAAAGAAAATGGATGGAGGTAATTCATATGCAAGTTTTTAAAATTAACTAAATATTTTAATTGCTTAATTATAATTTATGGTGAAATATTTTTAATTTTTAGTGGTTGCCGATCTGGACAAGTTTCAAGATAACCTCAGTAGCAAAATAGATGAAAAGAGGATCCAAAGGCAATTAAAAAAATCCAGAAAAAAATTCAAAAGTGTTCAATTTCTCGATTCCGACAGTGATGATGATGATATCGCCATCAATCAAGATAAGCCTCTGAAGAAGGCCCCAATAAATCATGACAATAACGACGATGATGACTGGCGTCCAGACTCATCGGATGAAACCGGTGGTCCCTCCACCAATCCCATCAAAAAATCAACCAAACCCTCCAATCAAAAAAGACTGGGAAAATATTCGTTTAAAAATCAAGTGACCCGTTTAATCCTCAACCGTGCCAAACGCTTTGCCTCACCAAATCTTCCCAACAGCGGCTGCAGCTCAATTGACATAAAATATCCACTACATTACGACCCCACCTTGGACAAAATTACCATTGCCTCCACCACCCAAATACTAATAATTAAAGATAAATGTCACATTAACCATCTTCAATGTACCCTCTGTGATTATCAAACACCCAACTTTTCCAAGCAGAAAAAACCCAGCTATTCCTCCGTCGAGTCGATTTATGACCACGTGATTAAAAATCACTATGGCGGCTTCATTTGTGAAATTTGTGGAAAGGTGGGATCCTCCCGGAAAAAGTTTTTGGAACACATGCTGATTCACAAGGAGCCTGAAAAGTACACCTGTGAAATTTGCGGAAGGCCTTGTCAGACAAGCGAGAGTATTAAGACGCATCGGTTCACCCATTTTAATGAGGAGGAGAAGAGGAGGGAGGTGGAGGCGGGGAGGGCGACTTGGTGGGAGAAGGGGAAGGAAGGGGGGGATAAGGGGGAGGGGACCTTCATTTGTGAAACATGTGGGAAATCATTTGGGAACCTGAGATATTTAAAGAAACATGAGAGGATTCACGGCAATGTTGTGATGTGTCCAAAGTGTGGAAAGAGTGTGACGAAAAATTGGTATAGGAAGTATCATAGTGTTTACAAGTGTCCGCTAGATGGGGGAGAGGGGTTGGGAAGAGGGGAGGGGAAACGGAAGTGTTGGCAGTGTGATAAAAGGTTTAAGGATTTAATTACGCTGAAGAAGCACATGAAAAGGATTCACTCGAAGGAGGGGATGGAGAGGAGCTGGATTTGTGACAAGTGTGGGAGGGGATATAAGGCGAAGGATGATTTGAAAACGCATCAGAAGACACATGCGGAGGGGATGGAGTGGAGGTATGGGGATTGTGGGAGGGAGTTTAATCAGAAGAAGAATTATAAAAGGCATAATTGTGCGGCGAGGAAGAATGGGGAAGGGGGGAATGAGGTGAAAAGTGATTTAATTTTGGGGATGTAAAAAATAATAATTAATTAGTTATTTTGAAATTAAGATTTTTTATGTAATTAAATAAATAAAAGAACAATTAACAAATTAATTAAATAAAAATGAGAAAAATAATTAATTGATTTTTTTTTTTTGATTTTATGACTAATATTTATTTTGTTTATTTGTGTTCCTACATTTGAATATGAACCATATAGTACCATATAGTTTTTGTACATAAGTTAAAATATGTGTATACCTTTCTGTATTTTAGACATACATTTAAAAAAAATATTCTGCCAAATCGGCAGTAATATCGATTTTTTAGAGAGAGGCAAACTAGAATTTTAATTTTCCTAATTGTTTTCCTGCTTTAAACACGTCAAACATGAATAATTGATGTACTTACATTTTATAGTATGTTCAAAGTAGCAATGTTATATCTATCGTCTTAACCAATGGCACCATTTGACATATATCATATATCCATGCATAGATTACATATTGGTGATATGTTGATATTTTGATATAAAAATTTGATTTAAATGTTTCATCCAAGTCAGTAAATATTTTACACAAATTTTGTTTTAAACAAAGCTGAGTTTTTTTATAAAAAAAATTTAAAACGATTATTTTTGTTAAAAAAAAACTGCTGCCATGCAAAAAAAAAACTAGTGTGGTTTGTAGTGGTCTTAATTGTGTTCCACATTTGTCCTGTTTTAACGTTTAATGTATTCCAAATTCGAACCTGCTTTCTCACTTTTGTCAACGAAGCTAACGAAGGAAAGAGCAGCGGCTTTCAAGAGCTTTTCACTCAAAGTGTGAATTTAAATACATTCAATGTTTTTAATTCAGTCAACTTAAATTTGGACGTGAGTCAGGATAAGGAACTAGAAGAGAACGGAGTGGATTTTAAAATTGATATGAATACAGTATTCTATAAATTTGTGTTTCGGCATTTAAATTTCTGTATGCTCTTCATTCTAGCTACTAGTACATTAAATGGAACGTTAACAGCTATTGAAAGTTCAGGATACGGAAATTCAGATAATGTATTATATCTTGTTGAAATAGATAGTTTTGAGGGAGAAATTATGAGAGGATTTCGAAATGGGATTTCAAACGTAGATTCAGATTTGATGGTTAGTACATCCGGTTTTCATGCTTATTTGGCATTTTATCAAGCTAAAGTAGATGATCCTAATGTCAATATATTTGCTATATACTGCTACACCTGTATAGAGAAATTTGTTTGGGTTAATATAGGGCAAAGACTTAGTAGCGTTGTAACTATATTTGAACTAAGTAAATTGGCAAATCGGAATCATAATGAAAATCTAGCAACTTACTACGCCTCCATTGATGGAAGCTCAGTGGAACTATAATGGAAACAAGATTCCTGTATTTTAGCTTTGGGAAGAAAACCCTTCTACCAAAATCTTGAGATTTGTGAAAGTGGCATGTTGACCGTTTTACGAATGGCGGCTGCATCAATAAACGTGACAAAAGTAGACGTTCGAAGTTTCAATGGTCGTTTTGAACCAGGTGACGAATGGCGTTTGAATATAAAGGAATCTGCGGCCATTCAACGAATGTTTCCTTTAACAATTTCGCAACTTCGTTGGAAAACATCCCTAACTTATCAAGACTGGCTTGGCATGCTGTACTGTAAACGACTGAGTACAGTAATTCAAAAGAACTGGACACTATATTTCATGGTATTCGATTATACAATTTGGCTGGCTATTCTAGTCGTATTTTTGACATATATGACTCTTATTTATAGACAAGTTCGTTATATAATTGACTTAGTTTGACCTTTAATAGGAATTTCGTTAAAGTTAAAACATCCCTGTATATTTGCTGTAGTGTATGTATTTGGAGGCCTATTTTTGTGTTGTAGTTATAATGCAGCTGTGTCGACGAATTTTTTGTTTATGGAAAAAACGGGCACCGTGAAACAATATTATCAAGAAGGTTTTAAGCTGTATGATGTAAAGCAAGATTTGATAGATTTATTTATAAATTTGGGAGCCGAATATCACCGAGTTGGAATTCGAAGGCTAAACGATTTCAAAACTGCTCATGAAGCATTTTATAATGAAAAATCTTACGAGTTGCCTGAGAATGTTAGTCAGAAGTTTGAAGATATGGTTAGTAAGAAGATAATGCTTTTAAGTGGAATTGGAAGTTATCATTTATTTGGATCTTTAGCAAATACATTAGATTTCGTGGAGAAGGCTGTATTTGAGGAGGAATACTTTTGTGGGCGGCTAAACGTACCGGAGAATATTTACGCGACTGCCAAGACAATGAATAGGTTTTGGGGTGTTAGCTCAAATTTGCTGTATGCTGCAGAAAGAAGACTGGTTGAAGCAGGTTTAGTGAAACAAATTCAAAGTTTTATTAGTTTGAAACTAGCAACTAAGCAGAATATTAGATGGATGGCTGTATCGAGCGTTTTATGTAAACCGGTGTCGTTAAATATTGGATCTCATTTGGGATATGCTTGTAAGCTTGAATTTGTTATATTAGTTGGGGCGCTAGTAGTCTATATATTACAATGGTACAAGAAATTCTTTTATTTGTGTATGCGAACTTTTTCAGTGATGCGAGTTTATATAAATTCTTTAACAGTTAGGTTTCAATGTGAACGCAGATCTCCAAATGTGATTTTGGTTAGTTCTTTCGACAAACGTTAAGGTGGATAAATACATATTCTTTGAATTTATTATAGACTATTTCCGTTTTTGACCTCCTTTTCAAGTATTGTTAAATGTAAATCTGTGAAAGTAATATATTTAATTTTATTATGAATGGGGCAATTTTCAAATGAAGGATTATTGTTTTTTTCACACGTTTAAGAACTAGTTCCTGTTGCTGAACAATCGTATATCCAAGCGTATGTATATACATCAATTATTTAAGCCGAAAAGTCTAATGAAAGTAATGCATGTAAACAAAGGGTTTCAATAGGTTTACTGTCATGTCATTTTTCCAATGCATTGAATAACTTTGCTTTGTAGAAAAATACACCTGCTAATGAATTTGAAGAGGTGAAATATATATTTGATATATTTGGCCTCATTTCAAAACAAAATCAAAGGTACCTTATATATGTAATAGCATAAATAGAGGGTCATACACAAATTACGTCGTATTTTGAAGTGCTTGTTTTTTAAGACAATATAGAACAAAGTCAGGACCGATTATAATGTTTTCGTAATATTTGTAATGATATATAGCATAAATATGGTCATTACATGGTGTTACGGCTACTGATGAATTAGTCGTAACAAAAACTGTTTTATATTGTTATTTTTTTAAAGTTTTGTATATTCATCTGATAAATTTATAATTATATTTAAGCTATTTTAACCTCACTGAAAGGCGTAGATATATAACAATTACAGACTTTTACTTAATTATCTAGGAAATTTATTTTCTGCTGTATTTTTACACAGTATTATATTCGATATTGACTAAAACAGTTGAGATTTAATTCTAAACTAAAGGCATGATGAAAGGAATAATTGTTTAGAAAATTTAATTGAGAAGTGATTACATGCTTACCTTATCCTTAGTGTTATGTATATATTTCGCTTATTCGACTAACAAGTAAAGACAATGAAATAAATTTTCCTAGGAAATAGATGGCTGGATAGAAGCTGGCTTTTAATTTTCTTAAGTGTTTTATGTAAAAAAAGGAAAGCAAGACATCATTTATGTATTAGCCTAAAAAAACTTTAAGTGTGACGCATAATATACTAATATCCTAATTTCCGACAAGTTATGCAAAACATTACGAATATATTGATAAATACAAGGAACTATATCGAAATTTGTGTGTATCGTTTTTTTTACAATTCTGCTTCTCTGAGTATTCAAAAGAGCATATTTTATTGCTGATCAATGAGTCTCTCAACTTGTGTGAATTTGCATTTGGATGTGAGCCAAAATAAAAAACTTTTGGAGCCCGGTAAAGGTTTCAAGATGGATATTTGTATAGGATTCTATCGGTTTTATTTAGCCATGTTAAATTCTGTATATGGCACACGTTCTTATCGGGTACAACATAATTAAATGATTTAAAAATTACACAACTAACTTCAGTTTTAATTATCTTAATGTTTTTTGCCAACATAACAGGTCATCCATGAATAATAGATGTGTCTACATCTCATGTCTTTTACAGAATACCAATATCATATTTCCGCTACTAGGTCTCACTTATGTTGAGACAGTTTGATATAAGCACACGTGTAAATTGCTCGGAACTTTGGTAAAATAAATTCTGTGGCATTTCTGGTTCATAACAAAATTTCAGTATTAACTTTATTCTCAATAAATTTGTGGAAATTCGTTGTCCTGTTTTAACAACTATCATCCGCCATCAAAGCACCCAAATTTATGAAATGCATAAATATAAAACAGCGGCGTTTTTTCTGTTGGCCATCAATATTTTGCAGATTTGCCTGCCTGCTTTAACGTTGGATGAATTCAGAATTAATAACTGTTTTCTTACCTTGGTCAACGAAGGAAACGAAAAAAAGAGGGGTGGTTATGACCAATTTTTAATTCAAAGTGTGAATTTAAATACATTCAATGTTTTTAATTCAGTCAACTTGAATTTGGACGTGAGTCAGGATAAGGAACTAGAAGAGGATGGAGTGGATTTTAAAATTGATATGAATATGGGATTCTATAAGTTTGTCTTTCGTCATTCAAATTTCTGCATGATTTACATTTTAGCTACGAGTACATTAAATGGAACGTTAACAGCTATTGAAACTTCAGGATATGGAACTTCAGATAATGCATTATATTTTCTTGAGATAGACAACTTTGATGGAGAAATTATGACAGGATTTCGGAATGGAATTTCAAACTTGGATTCCGATTTAATAATTAGTTTATCCGGTTTTCATGCTCATTTGGCATTTTATCAAGCTAAAGCAGATGAGCAAAATATCAATATATTTGCTATTTACTGCTACACCTGTTTAGAGAAATTTGTTTGGGTTAATATAGGACAACGAGTTAATAATGTTGTAACTATATTTGAACTAAGTCAATTGGCAAATCGTAATCATAACGAAGACTTAGCAGTTTACTACGCGTCCAGTGACGGAGGCTCAGTAAAACTTTTGTGGGAGCTGGATTCCTGTAATGCAGATTTAGGAAGGAAATCGTTTTACGAAAATCTTGAAGTTTATGAAAGTGGCGTGATGGGCATTTTACGCATAGCTGCTCTATCAATAAACGTGACAAAAATAGACTTGAGAAGTTTCAGTGGGCAGGCTAAACCAGGCGACGAATGGCGCTTAAACATTAAGGAATCTGCGATAATTCAACAGAGTTTCCCATTAACGATATCCAAACTACGTTGGAAAACCTCCTTAGTTTTTCAGGATTGGCTTAGTATGCTGTACTGCAAACGACTAAGTAGCGTAATTCAAAAGGATTGGACAACCTATTTCATGGTTTTAGATTGGGAAGTTTGGGCTGCAATATTACTTGTATTTTCCACATATGGCGTGCTTATTTATCGAAAGATTCGCTTTATATTTGATCTAGCTTGGCCTTTAATTGGGGTAAAGTTGCAGTTGCAACATCCGCGTATATTTGCTATCATGTATGTATATGGAGGGTTATTTTTGTACTGTGGTTATAATGCAGTTGTATCAACAAATTTTCTATTTATGGAGAAACCGGGGACGGTAAAACAATATTATCAGGATGGTTACAAGCTTTACGTGGTTGGGCAAAATTTGTTAGACCTGTTCATCAACATGGGAGCCGATTACCAACGAGCAGGAATTAGAAGGTTAAACAATTTTAAAACTGCACATGAAGCATTTTATAAGGAACAGTCATACGAGTGGCCTGACAATGTAACTCAAAAGTTTGAAGACATGGTTAGTAAAAAGATTATGCTGCTTAGTGGGATTGCAAGCTATCAATTATTTGGATCTTTGGCTAATACACTTGATATGGTGGATCAAGCTATTTTTGAGGACGAGTATTTTTGTGGGCGTTTAGATGTACCGGAAGATGTGTACGCGACTGCAAAGAGCATGAATAGGTTTTGGGGGGTTAGCTCAAACTTAATGTATGCTGCAGACAGAAAACTCGTTGAAGCTGGCTTTGGGAAACAATTACAAAGTTTGATTAATTTAAAGCGGGCTACTAAACAGAATGTTAGATGGATGGCGGTATCGAGCGTTTTGGGTAAACCGATGCCTTTAAATATTGGATCTCATTTGGGATATGCGTCTAAGCTCGAATTTGTTATATTAGTTGGGGCGCTAGTAGTCTATATTTTACAATGGTATAAGAAATTCTTTAATTTTTGTTCACAAATGTTTTCAGCGATGAGAGTTTATACGAAGTTTATAACAGTTAGGTTGAAACTTGCAAGCTTATCTCAAAACGCGGTATTAGTTAGCTCTTTTGAGAAACCGAAAGATGGGTAAATAGATAACCTTGTAATTTAAAAGATATGATTTACGGTTTATGTTCTTGTTTAACTATCGCGATAGTGTTATATTGTAAAATGGAAGTTTTAATTTGATTGTATTTTTTCCTTTTGTTTTTATGCGTTCTATGTAAATTTCTCTTATCGGGACATATAACATATTTTAAGGTGAATGAAATTGCATAGATATATTCGCAAATTGATTGATCCAATAAATATTACATCAGGATATGGCAAGTGTTTAAAATGGAAATATGAAATAAATAATGGATGCTTAAAATCACTAGCGATGGAGCTCTTGACCTAAGAAGTCTGCACCAAGTTTGAAGAGAATCGGTTAAGCCGTTTTGAACTCAGAGCGCAGACAGACGGACAGATAGACAAACAAACTAAATGCATAACTACGATTTCATCTTCGATTCATCTACGTAATAAAGCCATAAAATTGATTTTCGTAGGAAATATATGGCCAAGCTGACTTTTAATTTGCTTAAGTGTTTTTATATAAAATGACAAGGCATGAATTATATATAATCAAAAGCTAAAGTGTGAAGTCTATCCTACCAATATATCTTAATATCCGACAAGTTTTGCAAAACAATATCAATATTTGATAATAAGACGGGTTTACGTCGAAACTTGGTATTTTCGTAGTTTTAGCTTCTCTTAGTATTCAACAGAGCTTTTTTAATTAACTATCATATTTTTGAAAATAAACTCGTGTTTTTAAAATAAAAACTGTTTCTATGGCAAAATTAAAATTATTGTTTACCGTTTTGCTCACCAAAATGTTCTATATTTTATCTGTTTTAACATTTGATGTATTAAATATTATCAATTGCTATCTGACTTAAATATGTCAACGAAGGGAAAAACCTAAGAAACATTTTTTTTATAAACTTTTAGACGAAAGTTTAAATTTGAATACATTCAGTCTCCACACTTCAGTAAAATTGAATTTGGATGTTTGCCAAAATGAAAAACTGTCAGCAGGACGACGAGGATTTTAAGATTGATATTTATATGGGCTTTCATAGATTTTTATTTCGCCATGTTCCATTCTGTATGGTATACATTCTCTCTGGAAAAACTTTAAATGGAACTTTAACCGCAATTCAAAGTTCGGGTTATGGAAGGTTAGACAATGCCATTCACTGTTATAAATGCTTAGAAAATATGGCATGGGTTCATTTAGACTTTAAACTGATAAATATCGTAGGTGTATTTAAACTACGCGAATTTGCTAATCGCAATCACAACGAAAACCTTGCAACTTACTACGCTTTTATTGAAGGTAGCTCAGTTAAACTTTTGTGGAAACAAGATTCCTGTATTTTAGCTTTGGAAAGGAGGCCATTCTATGAAAATCTTGAGATTTGTGAAAGTGGCATGTTGGCCGTATTACGAATGGCAGATCCATCAATAAACGTAACAAAAGTTGACGTTCGATGTTTCAATGTTCGTGGTGAACTAGTCGACGAATTGCGTTTGAATATTAAAGATTCTCCGGTTCTTCAACAGAAGTTTCCTCTGAGTTCTGATCTGAACGTCGAAGAGTAAAGAAGTGCTTTTAGTGAGCTGGAAATGTTTCCCATATTTCCCAAGAAGAAATAAAAATTGTTTTGCATTTTAATGCTGTCTTAAAGAAACATTTAACATAAATTTGTGCTGAGTGAATCATTATTTCATTAATGGCTTTCTAAAGTCATAGTCAGTAAATTCTAATGGCATAGCAAGCCATGCTAAACCCAAACACAGTGTTAGCTTCTACAAGCAGTCCAAAGAATTCACCAAATAAAGCAACAAGTGGCAGTTTAGTTGTACCTGGAACACATTTAAGAGATAAGAGAGCTCGAAGTGAGAGTTTATCACCAGCGGAATCAAAGGTCACAAAAAAAACAATTAACAAAGTTATAATCCCTGTTGCTCGTAAAAGAATTTTTGAGAAAGACAGTGACTCAGCAGAGAACGCAACCATGGTGTTGTCAAAAGAAGAGGAGCTTTTAGAGAAGAATAGGAAAATCATGTACGACATGATGAAGGAACTCTTTGATGAGAAGCTGAATGAAATGCTGAAACCGCACGACGATGAAATAAAAGCGATTAAGAAGAAGTTTGATGATTTGCAACGTCGCAAAAACATCATCATCATGGGTATCAACGAAGAAAAAAGTGAATGAAGGAAAAGAGTTTTGGTCAGCAGTTAAATTCTTTCTCCCATCGCCACGGATAGCAAATGAGATAACAGAAGAGTCATGGATTGACTTTTATAAAAATATGATGCCTGATAAAATTATGATAGATACATATTATACGGGAAATGAATGTGATTTTATGGACAAACCAATAGAAATTAGTGAAGTGCGTAAAGCACTTATCAAAATAGCTAGTAAGAAAGCTCCAGGTCCAGACGGAATAAAAAATGAATTCCTTGAAAACCTGCCCAACGAAGTTATAACGAAATTATGTAACGAAATTATTTAATGAAGTATTTTTCTCAGAAATTATACCCGAAGGGTGGGTAGAATCTTGTACTGTAATGATTTACAAAAAAGGGAGTCCGTTAGATTGTATGAACTACAGACCTATTGCACTATTAAATAGTTTATTGAAATTATTTACTCAAGTGCTCGAGTCAAGACTAAAAAAATGGGCAGAGGATAACAAAATTATCCCGGAAGCGCAGGGAGGATTTAGGGAGGGAAGGTCATTTGATGACCAAATTTTTGTACTCAACTCAACAATTCAATTGAACCTGCAGAAAGAAAGAGGAAAAGTATTTGCTCTCTTTGTTGATTTTGAAAGAGCATTTCCCAGTATACCACACGAAAAGCTCTACGAAAAACTGCATAAAATTGGAATTTCTGACATTCATTCGCATTCTAAAAAGTATTTATGGACAAGCTACAACAAAAGTTCGAACAGAGCATGGCGAAACGGAAACAATTAATATAACGGAAGGACTTTTGCAAGGTGAAATTTTAAGTCCGATTTTATTTAGTTTATATATTTGCGATATCGAAAAGATTTTAATTGAATCTCGAGTTCAGGGAACAAAAATTTCGAATGAATTATGTATTCACCTGTAGCTTTTTGCTGATGATACAGCAGTTTTAGCACCAACGCATCATGAATTGCAAGCAAAAATAAATATACTGGAGAGGTACTTCAAAAGCTTAAGTTTAAAGGTTAATTTAGGAAAAAACAAAGGTGATGGTTTTTAGGAAGGGAGGAAGACTCAGCAAGGAATGGAAATTTACTTATAAAAACAAACCCAATGAAATAGTTAGTGAGTATACATATTTGGGAGTTCCTTTTTCCTCATCTAGTCTTTTTGTAAAAGCAGCAAAGCATTTTAAGCTCAAAGGAATGGCAGCAATTGGTGCTGTGTGGAAAATAATATGCAATGGTAAAATGAATGCATGGAAAGAGAAAAACATGATATTCAACTCTCTTATATCCTCTATAGTTTTATATACTTC
>JAQFZH010002277.1:0-17149 GCA_034695485.1 Entomobrya nivalis | reverse complement strand
CTTTTATGTCAGCATTAATGTCATGTCGATATTTTTCTCTGTCCTTCCGGGAAAGTTAAAGTCAGTCACGTAGGTCGTCGTAAGTCCATTTGTAAGGTTGTTAGCTAGTCACTCATTTTTCAGTGTCTGTTGAGCACAACTACCCAACATTGTGCGTTGACATCAATTTTGAAACGTCAGTTTGTCCATCTTGTTTAAAAATTTATCCTGACGGTGTTTCAAACACACTCAGCACTTTACATTTCATTTTGTTGCATGTTTGCTCTACAGATTTCCCTTCTGTCCCGGTAGCAGACTCGTTACCCATTGAGAACCCCTTCATAATTCTCTTTGTGATTGGGCTGTTTTCAGGAAGATACCGTAGCACTCTGAAACGAATAAAATCACAAATTACAATCTCTCATTCATACATATCAAAATAAAATATGCCTTAAAAATTATATTTTATCTCACTTTTCCATCCATTCTCCAGCCTTCCGTTTCTGACTCATCTTGGAAATTTCACACGAAATTCTCTCGACGCACTCATCACTTGAAACAACTCGTTCAAAAGCACCCGTTGCCATTTTCCTTGCCTCTGAATAGCCCAATTCCAGACTTCTCCGGAGTGTAGGTGCTGGGACGCTTATGACGGGAATAGGAATTAACAAAATAGGCAAGAGGAGGAGGAGCAGTAGTGGCAGCAAGATAGGCAGCGCAAGAGGAAGAAGTAAAGGGATCAAAATAGGGAGAATCAAAGGGAAAACTACCTAAAACCGTATCACAAGAAAATTTCAATTAAACTGTACTCAAATGCAAATGCAGCAAATATATTAAATTTTTATGTACATCTAATATTCAAATGCATACCGAAGCCAACCCTTTGAGTCCCTTAAGACCCAACAAACCCACTAAACCAGCCAAACCACCAAGTCCTGCACCGCTGCTTCCGTCCTCTCCAGTCGTGTCATAGTCACTATAACCTTGAAGTGACCAAAAACCAACCGTTTTTTATGACAATTAACGTTATATAATTTACAAGATAATCTCATTAGATTAAATAGCTGAATACCTGCACTATCCTGTTTTTGGTAACATCTCATGCTACCATTTCCAAGGTATGTACATCTCCTGTTTCCACCTGCCCCTGGAACGCCATATGCATTTCCCCTGGAGGAGTCCTGCATAGGATACGTCTCGTAATAGTAGACATGTGGATTTGTACCAGACCCATGAACAACAGGTTGTTGTGCTGTTCCTTGAGCCACCAACGAATCTTGGGGCTGATGTTGATAACTCTCTCCCAAAATGGGATTACTGCTAATATCCCCTCCAACAACGGAAGAACTCTTCACAGTTAAATCCGGAAATTGATAACTTGATGGAGTGGATGAGTAATAATCTTTATATTGGGAATATTGACTGCTTTGAAAGGAATTTTCCACTTTTGCACTGACCAGCGAAAATAATACACATATGAAAATTTTCGGGAGCGAAATAGCCCCACCGGAAGATAACTTTGGTTTCAACATTTTTGCTACTTAATATTTTTTATGGGGAATTAACTCATTGGGCGTGAATGAGTTGGTAGTAAGAAATCATTTGATTTGACTTTGACAAAATTCATGTGGATTTATACCTTTGAAAACTGCTTCACTCTTTTCTACGAAGGAATTTTAGAAGTATGAAGTAGGTGATGGGGTCAAGAGCGATAGTGTATGTAAAAAAATCATAGTACAATTTATGTTATCGCTTGTGATTTACTTAAGCTCGTGGGTATTTTGAAACCCTACATTTTTGAGGATGGAATTTGTAGGATCGGTTTTCAAGTGCCTGTCAGAGTCAAATGAAGAGGATCGCTGTTGGTAAGTGCAGGGATAAAAGGACTTTGATTCATCATGAAATGTATCGGGCTCCTTAAATATTAACTCTGCTTCTTCACTTAGAGAAAATAACGGTCACTTACGTTTATGTATTTTGTTGATATGAGCTACTTTTGATTGTTGTAGGTTCCACAACACGTGTATATGCATCAAAATCAACAAGAATAACTTTTTTTTACTGCCAATGAAATGGCTTGGCTGTGTAAAAGAGAGAATCTTATTCTTTTCCCACATCCAAAAGTAAGTGATTCGCCAACCAACAACATCAGATTTGTTGACTTTGAACTTGACAGCGTCATTGTTTTGATAATGAGATTGCAAAAAATGCTCAAACACGGACATGGACCACCGGAAAGCAACGAAACAGGAGAATACTTAGTAATACAAAATCGTACATTGAATAGGTACTTCGAAGAAGAGCTCGTTATGATTATATGAAATGAAAGTGATGTACTGGTTAAACGTATTGCCATTTTCTTTAATGGAGTTCAGTAAGCCACACCGGCGCCATGGGTGAGTGAAAACGATTTTTTTAGGAACGACACTTGTTTGAGGTTGTGTAAATACCACTTCAAAAATTTCTAAATGTTGCCTATAGACGAGACAGTATTATTTTGGAACAATGCACTCCTCGACTTCGTATTGGCATCCATTGTTGACTGCTTAAGTATGTAATGTGTGCACACACAAAAAAACCTGCCTAGTTTTTAAAATTTGTCAAGATGAATGTATGTACAATATGGATGTGCATGGTACTTGTCAAGTTACGCTTTCGCAACAGTTTACATGGTAGTTAAAGGCTAACTTCAAACACTACAAACAACTTTTCATGTTACATGTACTTTTTATTTTCACACATGTACTTCATATCATCGAATTTTCATTTTAATACAATAATACGCATCACATTTCAATTAAAAAGAAAAAAATACCTCCCAATTTGGAGAAAATTACCGTCTCATTCAAAATATACACCTTATTCAGTATTCAGATCAGGCGATTCCGTATCTACTGTTATACATGTAATTATGATAGATCTTCATCGTCGAAAATGTCCCCAAAATCTGGAAATATTTACGATTAAAATTTGATTAAAATACTGGTATTTGTAACCATAAAAAGTAGGTGAAAAGAAAAGCACTGACCCCTATACTAACTACGTAATAAATTAGTGTTGTTTTAAATTAAGGCCTTTACCATTATAGAAATCGGCGTGAATTCCTTCTCGGTTGGTGTCGACAATTATCCCAGCTCCAGTCTGTACCAAATTAACAAAAAAGAAACGAAATACACTTTTATTACGAGTTTTAGACAAACATTTTTATTTTTACGGATTTTCTCTGACTTTAATAGTAGTAGCCAATCATATCAATATTGATATCAACTTTTTTTTAAACTTACGTCTTCGTCCATGTAGGTTCCAACACCTTCTGGAAACATTTCGTCTACAACTGTGGTAGGCTTCATTTTAACTTTTCAGTTAAGTTACGGTTGACTTTTCAGTCAATTTTTGGATAATCTGAAATAACACAACGAAAGCGATGCGTCCTCAACATAAAGAAATATGTATGTTTTTAAAACTAATTATTGACCTTATTGTATTGTGCATGAAGCAATTTACCTTTTTTGAATTGCCAAATATTTAATTACGATTCCAGAAAGAGTAAATTAGATTTGCACCAGAACTAAAGCCAAAATCAACACAACGTGAGATAAACAAAAAGATTGAACAGATGACAGTACGTCATATGCATAGAATGAGATTTCAACAACAGAGTGTGCGAGTGCTTTGTGCTTTGTGCACTGCAGACTGCAGAGTTAGCAGAACTGCAGTGCAGTGCAGATTGCTTTGTTGCTTCATTGTTTCATATGTTTGGGTTTGAGCAATGCTTATTTTCCCGAAGTCAATCTATTAAAATTAAAGCCTTTAATCAATAAATTGTTAGTATTTTTTTTAAATCCAAATCAGCAAGAGGTTCATCGACTCATGTCATGTCCACAATATATGGTCATCTTGTGTATGTGTATTTGTAAGTGAATGAAGTTTTTAATCCCCAATAAAAATGCTGTTTCTCCGAAGTGGTCAAGTTAATGACATAATTATGGAGTCTTTTTCAGGCTGAACAATTAAAATGAAGAGCTTTTATTACCGATTCAATCTTTCTTTACAAAGTTTCCATATTATTTAATTTTGAGTCTACATAGTTAGTAGTCACTATAATATGTATGTACAATATACGCTGCGCTGGTATGTCATAAAAGCTTTTAGCTATTGTACCATAACATTTTGTGTTTGAATTTTGTATTTTTGTAACTTTAAAGCAGCCTTTTTTGGTTGTCTTACAATTAAATCTAGTTAATGAATGATCTATGTTGTAATACATTTTCGTGCCAATCCCAATCCTACGTTATTACTAGTAGAACCCTATATTTACATGTTACTTTAGTTCATAGTCGTAATAGTAATAGTGTAGCATATTTATTTAATAATAAGAATTCTTGTAGACTATTACCGTATAATTAGTTTATGTTTTATGCTCCTCATTATGTGTGAAGCTGTCAACAATTTTTCTCATGTCCTGTTAGTCCCCTTCTTCTTGCACCTTGTCTACGACTTTGTATTTCTCAATTTCCCCCTTTGATTAAATTAGGAAAATTGCATTGATTTAATTCGCTTGTACATTTATGAGTAAACGTCAATTTTGAATCTCTGTTTTCTAAATTGCTTGTTTGATTATTCAGCTTCGAAAATTAATTATATTTACCACGCTACAATCACATCGAATACACATAGTTGTTTGAAATGTTTTTTTTTGAAAATTGTTTAAATTCTTTGATCATATGTGTGCATTTAAACAGCATACGGCGAATATAAACTAAAATTATTTTGCACTGTTCTTAGTAAGCTATGAAAATTGTTTCAGCATTAAAGTTTTATTTGAACACCAATTTGAAGCATCAGGCGATTAATACAGTAGTATTTATTTTATAAAGAAAGAATGTACTGTTACGACGCGTACATAGGTATATAATGTACTTTTTAGTGTATCTTTCTAAAATAAAATAATTCGCAATCTTACATACATACATACTACATACATATTAACCTATTGTTAATTGTATTTAAACTATTAAACGAATTCTTCGTACTTTGAACATAGTCAATCGATAAATATGTATGCGTGATAAAATAAATTATCCACTATTGACTATTATAATCTGAAACGACCGACCCCCTTACTGCGCCCAGGAACCTTATGCTAGCATTCATTCAAAGGTATTTTAATGGAAGTATTCATGTCATAATTATATTGCCATTTAGAATGTACGATTGCGTTTTTTTTTACTAAATAATAAAATAATTTAATATGATACTTTCACATTCAAATTGTACTTGATACAGAAAACAAGTCATCTTTTAAGATTGATTGCTTTGACCGCTGCTCCACAATCAGACTTCAGTGATACTGTTGCAACTACCCTCATCATCCGCATCTTCCGCATCCGCACTATCACTCCTGCTATAGCGAGCATGTCTACTCACTGCCTTTCTGGTAGTTGTAACGAAGCGACTTTCTCCACCCCCTCTTTTTGCTCCAGTTTTGTACGGTGACTCTAGTAAAACTACGTAGTAATTGATACCATCACTGGCGACATTAAATGGGCGGCTAAACGCGTCACTACTTTTGTCGAATTTGTTGGGTTGGCCACCCTTTCCTCGTTTCTTAATAAAATCTGCTATGATGGCTGGCTGGGTCAAGTGGTCGGAGTCGTCATCTTGAAGGGTCGGACTTGAATGTGCTCGGATTAGAGGACTTTGAAAGCTGATGATGAGTTTGTGAATAGCGACAAAGTAGACTATCACTACACACAACATCACAAATAATTTTATCGTTTTCCCTTCCAGATCATGTACGCCTGTTTGGTGAGTGCGATTCACGATCCAGAGGAATGCAGTGACCGCAATTAAACCGGAAATTAGAAGAAACACTAGAACTCGTCCGGGCCATTTGAGTAGACGCACGGATCTCTACAAAGCAATTCAAAAGTTGAAGTTGAAAAACCCAAATTCATAGCATAACAATTCTTTTGCGTGAAAAATATGACAAATTTTGTTTACCCGCTGGATTCCCGCAAAGACCATGCATCCTAGTAAGGTCATCAACCAAAAGTAGAAAGATGCAAGCAACAGTAAATATGAAGGTTTCTGAAATCAGAGTAACTCAAATTATATTTCATTTTCCGTTTCCCAAAACATAACTGTTTTTGTTTAGGATTTCATTCTTATTTGATTGCAATTTTTCTCACGTACCCCTTGAGCATTCGCGGAAATCGAGTCTAAAAACACAACCAAATACTGCACCGATAAAAGAGCAACTAGAGCCTGTACCCAAAAAATCCAAAATAGTACATACGGATATTAGTAATCAATTCCAGTTCAGTGTATGAAATTTTTATTGGCATGCCTTATCCTAATATTTTGCTAGATTGTGAGTGTGACTTACGGTAATAAAGAATGTTAAGAAGCACACACAGTCAGCTACGTCATAACATCCACACATACGGTACACAAAATATGTTTAATTCCTATTTTTCACAGAACGAACGATGCAAACAAAACTCAACGCAATAATTTCTTATCACAAGATCTCTCTTAACTGCAGCATTGCAACGAAGCAGCAGCAGCAGCAGATCCCGTGTAGATTGCAAGTTTTACAGAGATTTTCACCATCATTTTTCAACACTTCCCTTTTCCCCCAGCCAAACGCGAACCGTCACGTCTCATAATCTACAAACGGAAAATTCAAACACCTTCTACCATTATCTATGATTGTTGTTGTAACTCAAGTAATAAACATTATTTGCACCTACATAAAAAAAATGAATAAAAAACGGGTGCTGCTACAATATAATAATAGTAATAATCACCTCACCACCACCACCATCACCATCATATGTGTGTTGTGAGTGTTTCCGCTCACGGCTCTCGAGACACACTACAAACCATGAGTAGATTCTCTTGCAGGATCTCCTCACAAAAGGAGAAACGTGCTTACAAGAGATAAAAACAGAGGCGAGAGGAACTCAATGGAAATCCAAAGAGAAACTAACGCATCCAACCGAAAAATAATGTAATAAGTGGGGAAGAGCCAAAAAAAAGAGAAAGTCAAAGAACTCTCTATCTATCTTTCAACTTACAGCATCCCAGCTTGCTAAGTTTTGTGTGTGAACTGAACTTGCTTTCTCCATCCACTTCCATCATCATCACTATCACAAGCTTATGTGCAAAAAAAATGTATAAAAGCTATACAGCCAAACCGAACCATTCGTTCAGAGTGAGAGTCCAGTGAGAAAGAGAGTAAGCAGGAAATGGAGAGAAGGGAGTACCGAAACTAGAGTTTAGTCAACACAAAACTGTTCCTCTTTTTCTTCCTCTCTACTTTCTCCGTGTGTTCATGGCTGATGTGATGTTCATGTTCATCATGATGACGACTGACGACTACATTTACTCACACAACATACATAATACACACACACAAGCTGGGTTAGCATTTCTCGTTTGTGTGGTGGTGGAAGTTTAGTGGTGAACTAGAAAAGAGAACAACTAAACTGAGACTCAACATGCTCTTCTATTCCATCTCTACTTTTCTGGTTTCTTTTTTCGGGAGAAAGAACGCAAAAACGGGTATTATAAGAATATGTAATAATATGTATACAGTCAAATAGATTTCTAGGAGGAGAAAAAAACACGCGATGACGGTGGTATTTGGAAAAGTAGTGTGGTGTGGTGGTATGGTGTCGTTGTTATACTTTGATGTAGGTTCCCTTCTTCTTCCTGTGATTTCTTTCGGGACAAAAAAAATGTTGCTTTTGGCTATGTGCAGAGAGTTAATATGTATGTTTTCTGGGGTGAATGGGAAGAGCAGAAGACTATTGCTTATTTTGTACTTTTCACATGTAATATAATAATAGTCCAAGTTATTGTGTGACTAAAAGTAAGTTATGTTATGAGGTTGTAAATATGTAATTCATTCGAAGTGGTAAAGGAGGAACAATGGCTGTGTCTATGAATGTGTGAGTGTGAAAACGCAGAGTGCGAGTGCTTTTTAGCTGAGTACAAAATGTGGAGAATGTTCCGTTTTTTTTGTTGGTCTTTGATGTGGTCTGGTTTGCGTTTGGTTTTTGTTGCAGTAGTGAGAATATGTGTTAGTTTTTGTGTAGCAATTTTTAGTTGGTTTTGGAGAAATTTATTTTATGTAAATGTATGTAACTGTCTTGTATATGTGGGTTGTTTGTAGCAAGTTGATTTTGCACTTCCTGTGCAACCGGAGCAAAGCTATTTCTAAACGGAAATTTTATTTGTTTTGTTTTGTATAGACTTTATTAAAACCAGGTGAAAAAGTTTGCTGTCACTTTGGGTGTTGTGCTATATTTCTTATCTTTTTGTAATTATTTTGCTCGTTTTCTTTTTTTTAAAGTGAGCATATAAAAAAGTGAGTTGCCGTTTCTTCCCACATTGCTATAAACGCTTACTACTTATCTCTACTCTTGTTTCGTGCTTTCCCTTTTTGTTCTTTCGTTCCGTTCGTCTGTTTTTAGTTTTTGTAAAGTCACGTGGTGTTACGATGGCGTGTGTGCGTGTGAACTAAAAGGATGGATGATATGACTTTTTTTCATTTTTATGAGATGATTTATACCGTACGCGACACAGTCAGCCTTTAGAGCTGCTAACAGTAGCGTTTTCTTCTATCCTTTTTTCTCAAAAAAAAAAAAATGTTGATAAGGAAGAAAAAAATAAGTTGAGTCACAGGAAACAAACTGGGGAAATATAAATCATTTTTATTCTCCTTATCCTTCTTTTACAACACACGACACATTATAATATTGAATAAGAGCGAAAAGTCAAAAGTTATACGTTGAAACAAATCAACCAAGCAGTGTCACACTTAATTCTCCCTTTTCTTTTAAACTGGAGTGTAGCACACCAAAAATACACTGAGAAAGACTGATCATGAGAGAAGAAGAAAACACACTGCCTATTTTTTTTATCTTCTCTGTCCCTTTCTCCACTACGTTTGCATCTGTGTCAACAAAGAAGACTATTTTGGGACGACTATTTTTTTTCTTTAGCCAACAGCCTCACTCGACTATGTACATAAATTCATGAGGATGTTTCAGAAGTTTTTGTGATATGGGCCATACGCATATGCTCCATGTGGCATGTTTGTCAAGTAATCTTTATGTTGATACGTCGTACACATACATATATGACAACAGCGACGACACGACAAGTTGCCACTATTTTACTTTACATCACGTCTTCGTCCTTCCAACAAAAACAGATCTCTTTTTGATTGCTGAACGAAATGCTGAAAAAAATAGTGGGCTTTGTTAGGGTGTCAGTCCATGTCCATGTTTATCGGTTTTGCATCACGAACTATATCACATCACTACAGCCTCTCTCTGAGAACTTACTTGTTTAAGCTGTATGAGGAAAAAATGGAGTCAAAACAGAATAGAGCAAAAAAATATCTCCTATAGATAGGAGGACACAAAAAAAGAGACAACAAACGAGGTAAAGATGCTTTTTGTATCTTTATCAGCAAAAAGCAGCAGTCAACAAAAAAAACTACTTATTTTCTGGAGAAAAATTGCATAAAAAATTATACAGCTTTAGAGCCTATACATACTTCTCTTAAAATGGCTACAAAGATGATAACGAACAACAAAAGACAAGCGATATACTTTTTGGGGAAGTTCGAAAAAATATCTTGTAGATTTAAGGATAGATTTCAAACGACAAGAGGAAAAGTGCTTTACCCTCTTTTCCCGTTTTTCATGTAGTCAAGTAAAATGGGTACGCTTTTTACTCGTTGCTAAAGCCCTTCCCTGACTCGTTTTTTTTTCTTCAGCTACCGTTGCTGTATTTCGTGTTCCTTCCTTCCTAAAAGACAGTCTTTCTTTTTTCATCTTCCTAAAAAGGAAAAATCGCGCATATGGGATGTACCTATACTATAAAAGCGTGTGGTGTGTAAAGTAAAGTAACATATTTGGATTTACGTGTGTGGGCTTATGGGATGTACAAGTTGTTGTGTAGTGAATATAAATTTCTTTCTCAAAATTTTTTGGTGGGAATATCTTGGAATACTTTTCAGAAGTATTATTCAGGAAAGTAATGTGGGCCAACGAGCGCTTGTGTGGAAAAACTGTTTTAAAGCGTCCTGTGTGCACACCGTTTAGAGATAGTTCCTTTTTACTTTACTTACTAGATACTTTTGAATTTCCTCTCGTAAACTTTTTGCATCTTCCTTATTCTTGTTTTCCATTCACCTTACAAACTACCTACATGAAATTTTAGGATATATATATGTAAATAGATAGAAATGAAGATACAGAGTGTCCATTTGTTCAAGGCTACTACATTGCATACCTACTGTGTGTATAGTCTTAAAAAACTTAAGGATCGGAAAATCGGATGGGTGGATAGGATATTGAAATGGGAATCCATAAAGAGAAGTAGCACCAGTTGTGCTAAAACTTACGTGCCTACTTATCTTTTACCTTTTCAGACCAACATTAAAGCACCCACGGAACATCACATGACATAAGACTTCGTTAAACCTACTTTTCAGTTGAAAAGCTGGGCATTCCTTTCTTTTGATGGTTAGTAGGTAGCGGAGAGAAAAGCCACATTACTTTAGCAATCCCATTTCTCTCTCTAGCAGAAAAGTAAAGGGAATGATAATGTTATGGATTATAAGGAGATTTCTTTTATGCGTTACGGCTATATCTTTTTGAGGAGAAAAAAACTATATCTTCTCAGATAGACGGAAAGACAGATAGAGAAAGCTCAAAAATGTGCGTTTACACCTTATCTCCTCATAGTATCTACACATTTCTCCATTCATATTAAGATGCGATATATTCTTACATTCATATTTGCTTTCTTTTCTAACAAGCTTTGTGGAAATAAATATATTCTTTTCGCCTTCTTCTGGTTTATGCACTAACTAATAATAATGCTGAGCTTAAGCTCTCTCTTCCAACAAGTTTAGTTCACGTTGTTAGCCATCCCGAAATCTTATGCTGGCTTAACTGGCTCGAGGAAATTTCTCTTTTCCTGACAACCAGGATTTCTCCTTTTCCATCCTCTGGGAAGGGATTGAGAACAGCTCTCAAAGTCAAACATCTGAATTTATTTTCTTTTTTTCTCTTTTATTTGCTGCTTTGTTGAAGATAAGTATTCTTTGTATTTTTATTTATAAAGTTGCTACTTTCTCTATTTTTTTGTTAATGTTTGTCTGTCGATCTGCCAACTCAACGATTCCCAGTAAAGACTTGGTATATGTAAAACCGTACTGTGGTAATGTAAATCGGTTGAGTGGTTGGGCTACTTGTGTATCTTCGTTTCTGCTGTTTCTTTATTTAGTTTGTATTGTCATTCAACAAATAGAGTAGAAACGAAGAAACTACATACATTTATTTGGGCTATTTTATTACCTCATCAGTTATTCCGAAACCATTCGAATTCCCAATTTTATTTCAAATAATGTACATACATATATTTACAGCAGTTTTATTTTTTATCGATGTTTTCCATGAAGAAAAGTTTAAATGTGATGAAAAATATAGAGCTTGTAAAGTATATATATATTTCAAATATATGCACTTAAGGTAAATAGAATAGATAAAAATTACCAGTTTACTTTTTTTGCTAGTACTTTTATTGCTAAACATTTATAGTCCATAAAATTGGGAATAAATTTTATTGGAATTGCCATAAATAGCCCTATTTCAAGCAAGTCAGTGGATTTAAGCCATTTTTTAAACTGTAATTTTAGGACATATTCCCTTCGTTTAATTTAGAAGGCTGCAAAATTTTGAATTAAATATAAGATCGAACTATATTTTTGTAACGCATTCGTCAACATCTGAGGGCATGATCTTTTACTGGAGTCTGACAAATTTAGACAATTTTTTTCAAACATGTTTTATTTTTATTTTTAACCAAATTCTTAGACTTCTAGAATATTTTTGCTAGAATAACTTACTGTATAAAGAATTTATTATATTAATATTATAGTAGCAAAACTTTGTGGGAAATTCTAACTAGCTAAATTTTGAATTGAATGGAAAACTAACTACGGTGAAATTAAATATGCCACGAACGACGAATCGATTAATGTCACGTATTCATCAATAATTTTCATTCTTCATTCATTTTGACAAAAGGCAGAAAACCCTCCAATCAGTATAAAAATCTAGCTGGCTTCTTGAACAGCTCCATTTCTTTGGGATTGAGTTTGTGATTTTATCGTGCGAGGGAAAACATGACTTGTCAAGTACGATTGACGCAGTGCTATTGAGAAAACGACAAGGGAGATTTGCCTTTAGAAGTCCATTTATACAAAACGCTAAATATATGCATGTACATTAATATATTTGGTCTATTGTGTCATTGTGTGTAACAAAATATGTTTTTCAATTCACATTAACAAGCCAATCAGTTATGCAAGACGCATGAGTGATCTTGTGAGCTATGTATATCTTTGGTTTGAATTATTTATTTTTTGGTATTATTTTTTTTTTGAGATATTTTTTCCATGTGCCATTTTTCCATTGTACAACTTTTTATAGGAAGAATTAAAAACCAAATCATGAGGTAAGTTTTAAACTGTGGAAAATACTTGGAATATAGAAATCTTATAAAAGTTAAGTTTGTTATAACTGTTTGAATGAGTTGTTTGTGTTTAAATAAGAATTTTTCGCTGTTCCAAAAAATAAGAAAATAAATTCGTACAGCTTGTCTTAGATTTTGATGCTGCATATAAACATATGCAATGGGGAAATATGTGAGTATATATTTATATATATATTTTTATATGTTATATACAAACGTCGCGTCGCAGCGATGTTAGGAATGAAGTCAAAAGCGGATTTGTGTGGGATTTTGGTGACATCATCCTGTAATGCTTTTCTATACTGTACTAGTAAAAGCGGTAAAAGGACAAAGGAAGTCGCCGTTGTTGTCATTGAATGAATGAAAAAATAAGGGATTTTTTTTGCTTGAATCCTTTTCCGTTTTACCAAGATCCATTCTTTGCGTGAACTTTATTTTCTTAACACATTTTTTTTTGTTTTCTAAAAAATCTACTATAAAAAAGCACGACATTCATTCACCTCCAGGTCACGACTCAATGTATTGACTTTTATTTTCTCCTATAAGAGACTCCATCAATATTATGATAAAAATACTTTCACTACTTTCACTTGTACTCAAAATCAGACAGGAAAGTATAATATCTATTAGATCCATTATATATTATATCGAAACTCAATCAGTCTTGGTCTATTTTTAAATAGCTCACACTGTTTTATGAAATTTTATTAAGTCTGTCTGTTAGTCAATATCTGCTACCTCTATCACAATTTTACTTGGCATTCTTACAATACTTTGTAAAAACAAATATCTACTTATTCTAAAGGCCTCTAAAGTCACCATAAACGAGTTAAATCCAAACTATGTGTGTGAAATAAAAAGCTAAAATGCTTAATATTTCGATCAGGAAAAGTAATTTAAACAATGTAGTTGTGCTACTTGTCTGCATCAGTTTGCACTTGCAGGTAGGGTACGGGATTAGATTTTTGTATGACTTTGTTTAGCCTCTCTCTTGTGCCTTTCTTCCAAAAACAAAAACTTTTCCTACCAACAAGGGAATATACCATGAGATCAGTAATCGCACAGACTAAAGACACGACGCGACACAAATAATATAGGTCCCAACTCAACAAAATTTTATTTTTTATCAAGCAAACAGTATTGACTATGTCTGTCACAGTGCAATGCAATAGTTGATTGTACTATTGGTACAACTGCTTGTTTTCTGCATGGAAGGAAGTGAGTTGCCCTTTTTAGCATTCTGTTTATGCTCCAGCAGTGCTAATAAAAAGGTTTTCATTGTTCCTACTTACTTCTATTTGCAACTCCCACGTAGGCTTATAGCTCTTCTACTGTTCTATAGCCATCATCATCAAACTTATTATCATCCCCGTGATCATGATTATCATCAACATCGCGCGTCTTCTCCAGTTTCGTGTTTATTGCACCCGTGGGGGTCTCACACTTTTAGCCCTATCATCCTTTGATTCCAGTTTCGTTTATAAATACTAAAGTACATGAAAATGAGAATCGTTTCACTTCTCTTTCCATTTTAGGTTCCAAGTGTTTGTCGGTGTCATAAACTTTTTGACACCCGCTTAGTGTGATCCTGTCCTGTACACATACACGTACCTATGCATGTGTACATATTGGGTTAAACTAGCAGTAAACAATGGAGTTTATAAATTCTTACCAATTTATACGATCACAAGTTCAGGGAGCAGAACAGGGCTTTAAGGAATTATACGTAACAAGCTCTTCGGCTTCTTTGACTCTACTCAACTCCAGAGGTACTCTTCTTGGCAAGAAAACAAAACAGACTGGAAAATATTTTGGCCAAAAAGGAAGATTAAACAAGTGTTAGATTGCCCATTATGTTGTGTTGATTAGATTTTATGATTTCCTTCAAGGTAGCCAAAATTTTAGTAATGTATGTAACTTAATTATGTAGCATATGCACACGTTTTTCATTTTACCAGCAAAAAAATGGGTCATGTTTCTTGCAAAACCATATTATTATTGCGTTGTTGTTGTATTATATTCATCATCAACTTTTCATTATGATCCACGCGAATTGCCAACTGCATTGCATCACAGTCAGTATTGATTAATTGGGACTAGCTGTTGTTGTGCTTTCTCAAGCTGTGTCGGTAATTAATTTTTTGGTTTTTGGTGTTATTTGCTACCTAGAAAATGAGAGAAAAAACGGAAAAGGAAAATATCCTGTATTTGTTGTTACACAATTCGCAAAATCATAGCACAGTGAAATGTTGCTATACTTTTTGTAGCATAATGACAAATACAGACTGAAGCCGCAATGCAGCATGGGCAGCATGGCATCGTGATTTATGATGATAAGACACTGCTGCTACTCTACTTGATGCTACACTAAGCTTCTATTATTCCATTACAATAAAATACCAACCAATTTTTTTTAAATGATACAATTCTTATTCCTGGAACCCCTTTGCATGAAAAATATACAGCAATTTGATGACACATAAGCATTGAGCAGAGAGGAAGTGCCAAAATAAAAATATTTAGATTGCGTTTTATCACTGTCGTTCTTCTCGAGAAAATTTTTACGACTTGCTTTTATTTTCATGGGCAGATTTTTATGTTCCATATTGCATTGTTTAAATTTAGACCTTTTCACACCCTTGCCAAGAATTATGATTTTATGATTATGATTGCTCATGTAATTCAACATTCTGAAATATACACGAAAATGGAAAAACTGAAAGCACACTTTTGATCTTGCCAAAAAAAATTACTCATTCATAGTTTTATTTGTTCTGTAAAAATTCATTTCTGTAGTAGTGGGACTTGAATTTAAATATCAATCTCTGAAGCATACTTTCGTAATTATCTCTTATCCCTTAAAATTTCTACACTTAAAGAGTAAAATTATTTAGAATATTCATCAGGAGATGCTTATAAATTTATGTTTATAATATAAAGCATGTACAAAGTATGAGAAAGCTGTTATTAAATATATCCTGACTTTAAATCTAAATAAACTAATATCAAAATATCAAGGTCGGCTCTCTTTTAATTATCTACGTATGCAGTTGGATCCTTGCAGGGTTATATAGGTAGAGGATGAACGCGGTTTCTCACATTTTTGTCAGTGAATTTATAACATAGAAGTTTAATAGTATAACAAAAATGTTAACAAATTGGGATAAAATTAATTTTTAATAATATAGCATGCAATCTGCAATCCAAATACAAATACCTATTTTTTAGAGTACGTTCTTTTGCATGTCTATTCTATTGTCTAAAACTTGTTGACATGCTTGCAAGCATTTTTTTTTAATTTCAGCGTTTATTGTTGCTTTCTCTTTAATGTATAGGAATTCATAGCTAACCGACATTAAGCTGGATTTTTTTGTATTACGAATTGCCTAATCTCACAAATTTTTGCTAAAATTTCTAGTTAGTATACAATATTGCCATCAATAATATTTGTAATTTGTAAATACTCCATACTTGTAATATTTATCAAAAAGTACAGCGGCACATAAAATGGAATGCGGTTAACATGTTAACACATTACGAACGAATGAATATTTTTGTTGCTTATATTTTTATGATCTGGTAATTGCACGGTAATTGGGTACCTGGTAGTGAGCTGTACATCTATTTTAAAACCAATAGTTTCATTCTATATTAGTAATATATACTATAAGTCATGAAGAGAAAATGGTAACAAAGTTTATTGAAATATAATTAACTCTAGACAAAACAGTTGCAACAAACGAATGAGCAATTTCATTTTTGTTTCCTTATTAGTTTCCTCACTTTACGTATCATTTAATTGTAATGGTTATAATGTCATTGTTTCCTTAATTCCCCCCCCCCCCCTCTCTCCATATTGTTCCTCTCAATTTATTTTATTAAACCTGAGTCACACTTTCACCATCTCCATCCTTTTCCTTCAAAATGGCCGGAATGCCATTTTCATCTGTAGTGGACACGGCAAGAATATAGCACGGATTGTTGTAGGAAGTTGCTGGACGGGTCAAATCTACATTCAGTATTTCCTCTGCAGAAATGGTAACTCGACATTCTTCCTCCGCTTCTTCCCCTTCACCATTCTCATCCGTTATGGAAGTTTTATAATCCAGGCCACTGGATGTCGTTACCGTTGTGTATTTCTTTGCAAAGTGCTGCGTGGAATTTTGCACTGAGCTACCAGCACTGCTACTGCCATTTCGTTGATGGCAAAGGAATGTGACAACGGCGGAGGAAGATGTGCCAGAACGGGAATGATGATGATGATGACTGTGATTGTAGGTTCTCCGAAGGGACTTTATTTTGTTGCAAGGGAAGCACCAGTCAATGGAACAAACACAACTGCAAATCGCCACAATGGACGTTATCGTTGCGGACGCTTGGACGCAATACAGGAAAATGATGCCACTCAAAAAGCTCAGTATCCAGGCGTGATACAGTCTATCCAAAACACACAGGAGGGCTGTGATGATGGCAAGGATTGTAAAAAGCAGGTAGAGAATTATCTTTCCGGGGCGTTGTAAGACGCTTAGAAATTGCTGCAAATCCAGTTCATATTAACAAAATTAGTTTTGACATTGAATGTTAGTATTTTTTTCTGCATCAAGTA
>JAQFZH010002276.1:0-17154 GCA_034695485.1 Entomobrya nivalis | reverse complement strand
CCTTTAGTTCAGACCTTACACCAGTTCAAATGGCACATGATAAGATAACAGATATGCTTATGATGTAAGTGACTTACAACAAAATTTAGAAGAACGCCAAATATAATCACACTATAAAATGTGAGGGGTATTTATAATGTTGTCCGTTAATTTTTTTAGCCAAGCAATGTAAAACGTTTAACAATTTGAAAAGCATATTTTTATCTGTTAAATGATACTTGCAATAGACGTTTTGCAGTTTAGTGCTAAAATTAACGGACATTTTTGTGAAGCCCACTCCCGTTATATAGCGTAATTGTAAGATGTGCCTTAAATTTGAAAGATAATAAGATTTTATCATTTTATTACAGTGCTTCAAGTAATGGAAGTTATTTAACCATTGAAAGTGAATACACCGCGTACCGGAAGCATATTGGCTTCAGTCTCAATCTAAAGGGTAGACCAGTTGATGCGTTGACGAAACTAGGAAATCGTGTATATTGGCTAGACCAGAGTAACAAAATGAAGGTTTTAACTCCAGGAGATATATTGGATGGGAAATATCTTCTAGAAACGATCACAATTAATGATGATACAATAGGAAATAAAACTAAAAAACTCATTGCTGTTTACCCAGGAACGGATTTTTTGGATCAGTTTAAGAAAGAATTTGAATATCATCTTTGCTCTTATAAGTACAATAACTGCCCGCACATATGTGTTCCAAATGCTGATACGGGTGGTGGTTGCTGGTGCGAGATTGGATATGAGCATGATGATTATGCAGACACAAGAAATGCAAAATGTGTTAGGTCAAATTCAACTGGAAGTAATTTTGAGTATCTAAATACAATTTTAGAGGCATCAGATTATGCTCAAGATATTGATGGGGATGAGAATAGTGGAACGGGTGGATTGATTTGGGGGTATATTGTTTTGTCAATGGTTATTATACTTTTTGGTGGCATAATAGGTTACATGGGGTGGTATTGGAGAAAAACTAGATCGATTCCATTGATAATCAAACCCTTTATTCGAGATGAGGAGTAAAAGGTTTCTTCAATAATATTTTGGATTAAAATTAATTAATATAAGAAAAAATCGAAAAATTAAGTTTATGGCGTAATTGGATCTAAAAGTAATTTATTGTTTAGTACGTTAGTTTTGAAAAAATGGATAATTTTAAGCTAATTAATTGAGTTTGACCGCTGGAACTAGCATCAAAACAGGATGTACAGTTTTAAAATTTAACTTTTTTATGGTGTACTTATTTAATTAAAATAAAATTGAATATGAAAAAGCATGTCCAAATTTGTAATTTTCATAACAGATTGTTATTACATTTTGGTTGTTTTTTTTACATTAGAAATAAGACTTCACACATAAATGATAATATGCGCACTCAAATGTTCTTATTTCAAATTTTATTTTCGTCTTAAGTGTTTCAGTCACAAGTACTCAAATTACCTGTATATGTTTTTCCGCGTAAAATTTATTGTTTCGTTGGAGGATACATAATAAATCACAAATACAATATAAACATGTTAAAGTAACACTATCAAAAAGGCGATAGCAGTTACGCTTACGGAAGAAAAGAAGGAGCCCTATCCAGCTCGAGCTAAACCATACATTTCATCTTTCCAGTATTCTAACATCATCTTTTTATCTATCACACATATTGGTACACCGTGGCTGCACACCAATATGCATGTTCCCTTTTCCATTCAGTTTACTTTAAACCTTTTGACAAGCAGCACCAAAAAATAGTGAGCTGCCACCATGGAATTTTCTACAGTAAAACTAGTGATGGTTTTGTTAAGTGTAATAGTGTCTTTCTCTTATGGTGTTACATCAACATCGGCTTGTGAACATTTTGAAACTTGTAATGGTATGTTTTTTAAAAATAATTTTAGTTTCAAGCATCCCAAGAGCAATTATTTAGAAACTAGACCATATTGCAATATAGTTTTATTTTTCATTCTATCAAATCAATTCTATTGATTAGCATCCGAAATATTAAGTATTAAGGTTAGCAATCATGAAATTAACTGAATTTGAATTAATTTCTTTATTATTCTGATTTGTTTTTTAACATTACTAAATGTATTTACATCACACAGTAAACCGGATTTTTTTTTACTGTAAAGCAAGAATATTAGCTGAAGCAACCAAGTCAAACCCGAAATTATGCATTATTCACTTAAGTGAAATTTATGTTTACGTAATTCTCACTGAAAATGCACCAGCTTCTTGTAATGTTGAACCCAAGTAGTCTCTTTTCATTTCAGGGGAAAAAAGGTTCTTTTTGTTCAAGTTCAAGGTTATTTCTTGTTTGTGTTCTTTCTCAAGGCATATGTAGAGTAAAACTGTTTAGATCTGTAAAGTACATACTAACGTGCATGAGTATTACCCTGAAAAGTCAAAAATACGATCTTACTACATTGTTGATATGCTAAGGGTTAACTTTATTATGGTCAGGAATAACTAAGGAACCCTTTTATGTTTGCGTTGCACGTTACATTTCTCCACTTTGCTTTTGCATTGTAGGCATAAGAAAGGGACACTTACAATGAAGTGTGGCAAGTACGCATGTGTGAGTCATTTGGGTTGCCTATCAAAAAAAATTGGTATAGTCACCAGTCATACTTATAATTTACGGGTCTCCATTCATTCTAAATCACTTGCAATATACAAATATACCTGATCGCTTATTATTTTGGCAAATTCTTTTTATTTTCGTAGTAAAATGCGGTTTATCAAGTTTGTAAGCATCCCAGTAACACATGTGATATATATTATTTGGGTACTAAACCAGCTGGCCAGACTAGATTATTCGTTTTGTTTAACGTCTCATTTATTATTTTCCGCAATAATTTTAAGTTTTCATTTTAAAAATTTATTCATGCAAAACAATAAATTAGTTATAAACTTAAAAGTCAATATATATTTATTCGCGCTGGAATCATGTGAAAATATTTTTTGCAGTGTATTTATGCTTTTTTACACAAATATTTGCCCTCTTGTTTTCTCCGAAAGCAAATGTATATTTTGATCAAAATTACAAATTAAAATTTACCCGCATTCGATGAAAAAATTAACTAAAACCTTGGCCGAATAATTAACCATTTCGACTTTTAAATATTCCTCTTCATTCTATACTGTAAGCATTTCGACTATATTGCAATTAAATGTATTTTTAAATATAAATCAACATTTTTTGGCAGTAAACTTATGCATTCATCCCAAAAATATTTCCTTTAATCCATCCATCCAAGCAGGTTTTACTTTTCATTTCAGGGAAAGAGGGGTCCCATGTCATACTTTTAAGTTCAAGGTTGTTTCCTTTTTTGGGTTTTTTCTTGAATCCTTAACCAGAGAATCCTTCAATAAATTTTTGTCATTGTTGCCTGTTGTTATGATAGCATGACAAAACAAGTAAACTGTTATTCTTTCACTTTTGTGTTGTATGTCTTTAAATTGGCTGTAAAGCCCAGCATATATGTATGTACATATGAGTATGAACAAGCTATATTACCTGTCCGACTTCATTCTCAGTTGTGAAAATAATAAGCTGACGTGGCAAGTATGCAATAGCAAAATAGCACAATGTTTCACAAAAAGAATTCTTATTGCCACATTTTTTAGTGTATAAAATCACCAGTGATGCTTGTGCTTCCTGTGTATCCGTTCATTCTTAGTCACAGGTAAAATATTCAGTCACAGTCCTAGCATAATGCCTCATTTATTTGGCGTAACCTTTTCATTTTCATGATGCAATGTTGTAAAATAATATTTGTGCGCATTTGCAGTAATTTATACTATGTAGTTTTTTACTGAAGTTCGTTTGCCTGATTATCACATGTGCTGGACACGTAAAAATTTGAAGTCGTATCTTATTAACCATTGTTAACCTGTAGATACACTTTATAAATATTTGTATATGATCTAAATATTTATTTAAGTTGACTGCTAGATCACAACTGCATACTGCAATTTAGAATCCTTCGGTAAAATATTATTTCATATGTTATTCAAACATTAGAATCGCAAATATTTACAATTTGTATACAACAAAATTAGTACACACAGTATGTTTTTTGTATGGAATGTAGGCGGACAAAGCTCCCCATTTGAAATACATGTTGGCATCGTAACCGTTAGGTATTGGTATTTTTGAAAAGCACACTGTACCCGTAATTGAAGACAAAAAATTTCATGTTGTTACACAGCCACATTTCGGAGTTATGAGCAGTTAAAGTTTGAAGGAGGCACAATGTTTCACCGTCGCAAAAAAACGTCCAAATATTTTTTGGGTACAAAAGTATGTGTATAGCACCTTGTTCGAATCGCAGTATTATTTTTAGTCTAATGAAGTCATTTTATTCACATTTCGACCTACTTTGACTCCAGGAATAGGTCATTCTAGCTTAAAAATGATATTTATCCCAACATTAGAGGTCAACGTAGGTCCAAATCCAAATAAAATGACTTCGTTAGACTAAACATAATACTGCGATTCAAACAAGGTGCTATACACATACTTTTGTACCCAAAAAATATTTGGACGTTTTTTTGCGACGATGAAACACTGTGCCTCCTTTAAACTTTAACTGCTCATAACTCCGAAATGTGGCTGTGTAACAACATGAAATTTTTGTCTTAAATTACGGGTACAGTGTGCTTTTCAAAAATACCAATACCTAACGGTAACGATGCCACCATGTATTTCAAATGGGGAGCCTTGTCCGCCTACATCCCATATACAAAACACACTGTGGTACGTTAGCCCTAAAAAGAGAATATGTAATATAATATGTCATCCTACCTCATACATTTTTCCTCATTTTTCATTTTGTTGAAAACATACTCAGTAAAAATGTTGCATATTTTAATTGGAATACATAAATGTCAGCTAGATTTCTTACGCATTAACGAGAAACTTTACAAGCAGATAGTTGAGCCTTTTGCAAAAGTTCTCAAAAAAAGCATTTTAGTCATTTTAATGTTATAAAATACATATGTTGACAAAAAATACATCAGGCAAAAATGGTGCATGAAGTCTTGGTTGACCTTTACATTAGCCAAACTATTAGCTGGAGAAGTAAAGTCATAAACCAAGTTATACATTCTTCTTAAAAAGTGTTTACATGCAAAGTCTATCCAAGCAGGTTTCACTTTTCGGTTCAGGGGAAAAGGGTCCCATGTCCCATATTAAAGTTCAAGGTTGTTTTTTTGGGTAATTTCTTAAATCCGTAAGAACTACTGCAGCTGTAATACTGTAAGGTAAAGTATAACCTTTAAGAGTACCGACCAGAAAACCCTACAATGAAAACTTGTCATTGTTGCCTTATTTTATGACAGCATAACAAAACAAGGAAGCTGTTATTCTGTTACCTTTTTCTGATTTGGTTGTGAAGCTGAATTACAAACATCTTTTGTAATATTCAATGTGACAAGTGTGCGTATATGCACGGGTTTTGTCTAAGGTATTTAACCTACCTAAGTTTATACCAATGACTCCAATCGATTTCAAACCGTCTGGGTCAATCATTCTCAGTCGTGGGTGTACGGAAATTAATAATGGATGATGTAATTAAATATATAAAATACTTCACAAAATAGCAAGTGCACATACATATATTTATGTACATACTGCTTGACTACACATAATAAGCAATTCCCTTGCATAAAATTTTGGATTTTATAAATCGACTTTTTAAACTTTTCACCTAATACGGAATCATGAGAAGGTAACCAAATTTTTGGCCAGTTTTGCTAAATTAAAACAAACCCAGAAATGTCTAAAAACAGGTCACCATAAAATTATAGTTGCATCTTAATGCATTCATGTACAAATGATGAACTAACAATTCAGGTCTGGGGGTTTCTATTCCAGAATCCAAATGAAAATTACATTTTCTAGGACAGTTTTGCGTGCTGATTAATAATAGCACAACCATTTTTCCGAATAAGCATGTGTGTTGTGGTTACTTAATAAGATCTCTAAAATGCTCTCAAACATTTCTATAAAACCTTCTATTTTTATAAAATCTATATAATAGCTTATATATTTTTTTTATATATATTATGCATCTATCTTACTTTAAATTATTACAAATGTAGACCCTCCATGGAACCTTGACTTGGCTGTTGTGCGGGAGACATCTGTACAATACTTGAACCTTTTCAATAATTCCACTATTACTACCATTTTTCATAACAATGAACATCATCCCGCTTGTTTGACTGCCAACGTTAGAGACAAGTTAGTGTACTGGACAGCTAAAGATGAGAAAGGTCTCCCGGCAATATATCGTTCTTCTATAAACACTACATTAGATAATACCCCCGAAATATTTGTGGATGCTGGGATTTACGACCCTAAAGGAATATCCTATGATTGGATAACTGGAAATATTTACTTTATTGACTCAAAATTAAGTCAAATCCTTGTATGTCCCACAAAAGCTCCCATCCGCTGTGCAGAAATTTTACAGGAAGAAAACGGCAAACCTTACGACATCGCTGTGGATCCGAATGAGGGGTAACTTTAAAAAAAATAATCAAATAAAAAATCTTTTAATCTTTATTTTTTTTAAATTCTGCCATAAATCTAAATTTTTTGCAGATTAATGTTTTGGACAGTTAACGAAATGTATCCAGCTATCAAAAAAGCTCGAATGGACGGAACTTTGGCAGTTTCGCTGATTTCCACTGATGTTTATCAACCAGTGGGAATATCTGTAGATGGGAACCGGGTATTCTGGGCAGATGTGAAAAGGCCATCTATTGAGTCGGTTAGATATGATGGGACTGACCGCATATTCATTAAAGAAGCTACTTCTTTGGGGATTGGGATATTTGGTGACTCTGTTTATTATACATCTTCAATAATCTCAGATGGCATTCTTCTTGAGGTAAAATTACATAGAAATTAACATTTACTCACATTACATGTTTTTTAATGATAAGGATGAATTAACCACCAAGTTTCTCTGTAGCTTCCATCAAACATCTGTTTTTTATCGATATTTAGAAGCGCTTATAAGTCTTGTTCATTATAAAAGATTCATAACGAAGAACTATCGCTTTTTTATTGTCGCCTTTACAGAAATGCAACAAAGAAAATTGTCAAAACGTCACTTTCAAAGAGATTCAGAGTAGGCCGTCAGAATTCTACGATCATGTGGCGGATATAGCTATCACCCACTTATCTTCGCAGCCTATATCCAGGAAAAATTCCTGTGACGACAAAAAATGCTCACATATCTGTGTATTATCTGGCCCGGATGATGCCCAATGCATTTGTTCAGTTGGATTGGTAAAAAATGGAACCAGTTGCTCAGGTAAGTCAGGGAATGATTTATACAATCAATATTTATTAAAGTATGAAATAACATGCATTAACGATAAATAAATGATCTGATTATATTTATTGTCAAATATTTTGTCATATTTCAGTGGACTCTGTTAAACCAAAAATATTCGTGGCTCAAAATACTACATTGCTGATTATGAGTGTGGATACAATAGGAAATGGAATTTTCGGAGAAATACTACTTCCAACACAAATAAAAAGTATTGATGCTCTTGTGTACAATCCAGTAAACAATTCTGTTATTCTGTTTGATGGGATCTCGAAGAAAATTTTCAACTTTAAGCATGACACAAACAATCTTGAGATTTTGGTGGAACACGACATTTTAAATGTAGTCTCCATGGATATAGGTAAACCTTTTATTGGAATTATAGATTTTTGGATTAATGTTTATCATTTTACCTTATAGACATACATAGTAATATTTTTTTATACAACTTATTACTATTTATAGATTTTCTGAGCCAAAATTTATTTTGGCTGGACGCTGGAATGGAACAACTGGAAATGTTTTCTTTAAGAAGCCGAGCTCGTACTGTTGTTTATAAAAACGTTAAAAACGGTCATCAAGTTGTAAATGATTTGGGGTAATATTTTAGTACTAAATTCTTTCCATAATTGAAAATATTTGGAATTTTTGGTGAGCTAAAATAATTGTATTTATAAATTGATCTGATTTTATAGGTCTATTTATGTGGCTAAAACCGGAGTCACAGGAAAACAGGAAGTTCATGTAGTTTACTTGAAATATAATGGTAGAGAGGAATTGTTAAAAATATTTAATGCAGATCTACTCCCGGTTCAAATGACATGTGACCCATTAACACATATGCTTATGATGTATGTTGTACTTGATTTTGATTATAATTTAATAAGATTGGTCATACCCAAATTTAAAAAAAGAAGTTTTAATATTTTTACAGAGCATCAAGTAACGGAAGTTATGTTACCATTCAAAGTGAATACACCGCTTACCGCGAACATTTTGCATTTAGCCTCAACGTAAATGGTGGACAAATTGATGCTCTAACAAAACTAGGAGATCGGATATTTTGGCTGGATGAGAGTAATCAAATGAAGGTGCTCACCCCAGGAGACATTTTAGATGGGAAATATCTATTGGAAACGATCACCATTAATGATGACAGGATCAGCAATAAAAGTAAAAAACTTATTGCTTCTTATCCAGGAAGCGAATATGTGGACGAGTACATGAAAATTTTTGTAAATCATTTTTGCTCTTATAAGAGCAACAATTTTTGCCCGCAGTTTTGTATCCCAGATGAATATAAGAAAGAAGGTGATAGAATACAATCCCAACTTTATTTCATAACAGATGGTAGTTGCTTTTGTGAGACGGGGCTCAAACATGGTTTGGTTTGGGAACATGGTTTAGCAAAAAAAAGGTGCGTTGAAGCAGATTCGAATAAGTGGAACCATTACAACTTAAACGTAGAGCCTTCCGAGTATGTGGAAAATATTCCAAGTGAGGTTAATGTTAAGGGAGAAAGTAATGGATGGTTTTGGGTTTGTATGTTTTTGTCTTTGATTATTGGGGTTCTCGGATGTATTTTATGTTATACGGGTTGGTATTGGAGGAAGACAAGATCAATTCCATTTATTATTAGACCATTCCTTCCAACACAAGAGGAGGATGCTTTCGAATTACAATAATGAGAAAAAAAATTGTTGGTAAATTGTTTGGATTTTAAACTATAATTACTTTAGTGGAATGAGTTAATTTATAAATATTCATTTAATGTATTGAGAGTGAATCTGAGGCATTGTTTAAAACTTTGCACTATTACTGAACTTTTGGTTTTATGTATTATGATTATATTTGCTTTGTGTACGCTAAATTAAATCTTTAGACTAACGTAGATGTAAATATTTAACTTGTATTTTATAAACTGATGATTATTATTTTACCCTATTTTTTATCAAGGAAAATATCCATCACCTAATTGTTAGAAACATTATGTTCCAATTTTTTTTGAAATGTATTGGATGGAATACATAAATAAACATACTTCTTAATTTTTGTATGAAAACATGATCACGACTAATTACTTACATTAAAAATGCTAACTGCTCAAAAGCCGTCTAGTTCCATAAAAATTCCCGCATTTTAATTCAGGTAGGTCTCTTGCTGATAAATTAACTTCCGTATGTTAATAAAGTTGTATGTATTGTTATGCATCCGTTATCAGTTTATTCTGGTTTACTAAAAAATTACATCATAATTAAATGAAATAAAGAATTGGATTTATTTTAACAGATTTATAAAAAAAAATATTTCGATCTTGCCCTCTACTTGTATTTAACCCAAAGCAATATTTTGAGTAAGCAAGTATTACCCATATTTGTGCAGTAACTAGTGTAATAAATGAAAAGGTTCTATATCTACTGGAAAAGCATACATAGGAGTTCTTTTACCCTGAACTTGCTCGTGTAACTGACGATGATCACTGAGTCTTGACATGCATTTGTTTTGATTTTGGGGTATTGGAATTTGGCTCATTGACCCGATGAAACACATACGTCATTATTTACTTCTTCAGTTGACGAGGCTGTCTGGTTTTTGTGTTACATGGTAGGTAGTTTGGTATATCTAATAAATATATTTACAGATCAAGAATCTGAACCAAAAAATGTTTTACATATCATCCGTCGTTGTGATCCATGGGTTTGTTTTGCGTGCGACATCATGAACAATTTTTTTTATTGAAAACGCAGCAATTTGTTGTGTTTAAATGTGATTTCATAGAAAACATAAATGTATATACTGCGGTATCACTCCTCCACCCGTTTAATCATGCACCAAACTTGTACAATAAACCATATTGAAACATATATTTGCTATCATTGTTTAATTTTTGTGAATAGATTAATTTCACTTTTTTGATGCCTACGTACATGCATGCATATAAATTTCAATATAAATTTTCTTGGATACGAAACATAGCACAAAATGGTTATGCATCAAGATTTGTTTCAAAAATATCCATTCAGCTACACTTAACAGCGAATGCTTAAAACGACTTCCTGGAAGCTATGGGCGTTGCGATTTTGTACAACCAAATATTAGGTTTACGTTTTACCATACTACAATACATAGTATATGTAAAATGCTTTACTGTATTTCTTTACTATTTTAACTAATTGTAATCAAGTTTCAAATGTGGTTTCCACAAATCAAAGTCGCCATCACATTTTTAGAAATATTACCAATTAAATTTATTATGTATTGTGTTCAATTATTCTTAAAGTAAAAGCTTTTCATTGCTCCCTGAAAAGTCCAAAAACACAGTGCAAAAATATTAGCTAATCTGCTTGAATATGCCGCAAATATTGAACTTATACATAAATTATCAACTAGTGCTATTATTATGCTTCGCTATGGATTATGTCGCTGCATATTGATCACTTTCGTGCTCCAACTTTTCATCTTGCGATGGTAATTTAAGCACAAATGTTTATCTGTTTTATATAATTGGCATTTAATAATAATCCACTTGTAAATATTTTGTACTTTTTGTAGAGCCACCGTGGAAATTATTATATGCAACCGCTTTTAGCTCCGAAGAGTATCTAGCATTTCCAAACCTGAACTCCTTCGGAGCATTATCCTACCTTTTGGGTGTTCATCCAATGTCAGTAACCAATGACGCTGACAACAACATTGTGTACTGGACAGCTTCAGGAGACAGTGAAAATATCAAACCTGCAGTTTGCAAGGCAGTTTTAAACCAACCAAAACCAAAGCCAGCTGAAGTGTTCGTCGATGTTGGAATTTACCAGCCTGTAGGAATTACTTATGATTATATTGGAACAAAGTGTATTGAAGTGAACGGAGTGGCAACAAAGGATGAAGAGGATAACTATTAATAAAACGTTTTTTAATGAAGTTGTTGAGGGATTTTTTTGTTGTTCATGAATATAAATCAATGCACGTGAACAATAAATAAGGAAAAATCGCTAGTAGTAGAAATACTATTTTAACAATAATCAAAGCTATCTATTACCAAAATAAAGCAAAGTCCTGGTTTTATTATAACATTTGATTGATCATTATTTACTTTTTCTCGCTTTAATTTTTTCCGCTCTTGTATTTACTGGTTTATATTTTACAGAAATGGTTACATTAATTACTATAAAATAATTGCATCTGATTTGAAGCAAACATTTATACAAAAAACTAACATCTTAACATGTATTTATATCATTAGTAATTGTGTTTTAATGTAAAGCAATATTGTTGGGCATATCAACACAAGCAAACATCAAAATACCATTTTCTCACTAAAACACCACAAATTATTGTCAATTTGACCCAAAATGGGGTTCCGTTTTTATTTCAAAGAAAAGGTGGAATTTTTGTTTACTTTTTGGCGACTTGTCAACAAATGCTGCCGAGATCTATGAATCTGTATGGGCAATACCCAGAAGAGTCACAAATACAATGTTTTCATTGTTTCAATACCAGAGCTATGCTGCTGATATGAATGAACAAATAAACTTTAGATATTAGCTTTTTTGTTACATTTCTCTACTTTTTTTATATAGAGACACGCATGCACTAAGTGCTTATATTTATATGCAAATTTTTATATGCACTTCGTTCGTTTTTATTACAGAAAATGGAAATTTGCTTTATAAACACTTATTCCTGATATATGAAGACTTAAAAAAAGTGTCAAAACAAAGTTATTTACATTAAATCAACAAAAATCCGGAAAACAAACCTATATAGATCTTCAGCAATATTGAACTATGAATAGTATTTTTAAGTCGAACGGTATTCATAGTCGTTGTATAAAAACAAAAATTGTTCGGTTTTGTGGCATTCATGAAACTGTTACCAGCCGATTTCCTTTATATTTTCAAGCGGACAGTATTAATTTAAAAGCTGGCCGAATGCATAAATAAAAACTAAGCTTTCCCGTCGTCCAAACTTTTGTTCGAGTTATGTATTTATAAATAGAAGTTTACGATATTCAATATTCTGTGCTTCCCATACTTGAAATAAATGAATATTCTATTCGAGAACACAAAACCCAATATAAAACGTGTATTATCAATCTAAAATATAAACTTTGTTGAATATTCCAACTATGAACAATTTTGTTATCCTTACGTTCGTTTGTTTGTGAGAAAAAAATATTCAGGTTTTTTAGCAATTTAATAATTTGCAACCCCATTTACTTGGTATCATCATGTAATATTTAAGGGGACGAAATATTCATATTACAATTTTGTCAATTGTAGAAGCAGCAGTTCCCATGAGAAGCAAAATATATTCAGTAAAACTTATTTCTTTTTATCATAAAGTTTCTGCGGAAATTTATTATCTACTAAATAAAATCCACTTCGTCTGGCAGTTCGATTCTCACAAAATGTTCAAAAAAATCAGAAACATAAATAGCAGTTCCGTCAAAATCCGTTAAAATGTTGAATATAAACTCATTGCTCGTAAGGTTTCAAAACAAATTGTTAGATAAGTCATGTCTTCTTGATTTAACTATCAGGATAACTGGCATGTTTAACGCTGCAACAATCAACATTATTACAAAATAACAACCTCAGAGTTTTCAAATATCAGTTCTGCAAGCATCCCAGTTACACTAGTTAAAGATTGTTAGTTTTCTATTATCAGCATCGGCATTTTTGCAATTAGTGCAATGATTTTACTTCTCAAGGAACTTGCGAAGTAACCATGAAAATAAATCTGATGGTATAGTTGGATGGTTTAGTTTCGTTGGAAATTCATAAGTTTTAATGTTACATTGTTAGTGATCTCTGTTAGTGGGACTGACGGAGGAACAGATGTTATAATGAAATGTACGTTTCTAATTGAGATATTTGATGCAGCTGCTAGCACTGTTCTAAATCTGGGTGGACTGGTGTCTGTTTACAATAAGTCGGGATGTATAACGGATTATATAAAAAATTATGATGGTAAAATGTGAGTTTAAGTTCTACAGTGCATGGCTTCGAAAATTTTTGTAAATCTTGTCAAAACTACATATAGGCCAAATTTTATATTGGTATTCTCTGTTTTCACGAAACATTGTAGTGAATCAATAAATATGCCTATTTACATGAATGAAAACGTGAATTTTTTGTCGAGTTCTTCTTTTCGGTTATAAAATATTGTGATTTATTCTTTAATACATTTAAACCATAGCCTTAGTCACAAAATTACAATAAACTGCTGAATTAATGTTTGATTTCTCGAAACATTACGCAAATGGTAAGACAATTTTATTTTATTTCGTTTTTTTTTAATTGAAATGACACAATTTTTTAGTGGATCAAATTTATTATCCAAATTCTAGTTCTGACCTTATAAACCAAATTGTAGAAAGAAATAACTAAAAGGTAAATTATCATGTGAGGACAGTCAACATTACAGAAAGAAACAAATTTAACCTGCGTAAATGATAACCATAGTTATTTTGTATGCGTGCCATCATTATTGAGATATTAAAAGCATAAGACATTTTTATTGAATATTTTTTAATATGTCAGGAACAATTTTGTGACAAAATGGATTAATCAATTCTTTTTGTTGCATTCGTTGTTAAAATCGGTGATCCTCCCTTAGAAATAGTCCATTGACAACTTACTTCCCATGTTAGTGTGTGATTATTAACTTTTTAAATATTGAAAGTATTTTAATAACTTTTCAGCAATATGATCCTAAACAAAATATTTTACTGTACAATGCTGACATATTTATTTGAATTAATGAAAAGCAGTTTGTTTATATGTGCAAGTGTAATCTTTGTTCCTGTTTATGGCTATTCCCAAAACACCAAAAAAGCAGAAGGCTTCTTAAAATCGGCGAAGTTTGTTCCACATGTCAGAAACTTCCACATGTCCACCTTTGATTTTAAATATTAAACTTTTGAACTTCTTAAACGTTTGTAAAGCAGTGTGTTTATCATACCATACTATTAAGATTCAATCAAAACTTGCGACAAGATTATTTAAAAACTATCAGTGCCTAGTTTTCAAATATATACATAATTAAAATTGATGAAATTTCTAGTTCTGACTCATTCGTGGATTTTATATAATTATGTCAGTCAAGTTACAGATAAACGTACATGTGCCATTTTTCTTATCTGATTTATTTTAGCAGTATAGACTTATGTAGGCCGTAAATACACAGCATTTAACATGGTATTTTAGTTTTTTGTTTGCAATTAAATTTGACGTTTTTTAATACTTAATGTAAGATGTGTGTATAAACTATTTTTTGTTTATTGAAATGGTTATACAGCTGTGAAGTTGTGTGATAAAATTTAACCATTTCATTTAATAATTTCTTGGCTACGTCAATAGACGTAGACAATACATTATCCGACAACGTAATTGCTAGGCGTTCAACACACGTGGAAGATACAAGCCATAGGAGTTTCAAGAAGGATTACTGACAACATGCGATGCCTATATTAAAGTTATGAAGCACAAATACAACGGAATTATAAGCAAACATAGCTATAGTGGTATACAGAAAATGGGAAATTTCGTAACAAATTATTTTGCATTAAAATAGGAAAGCTTATTGATTATTTTGGTATGTTAATATATGTTTCCGTGTGTCGCAGGTTTCTATCACTAGTGCTTTACTATTGCGTGACATCACATGTCCTGTATGGCATTTTAGTGCTTCACGGTTACACAGGTAAAAAAAACTGTTTTCTATAAGCATGGATTATATTTTGTTTTCCAAGTTTCCATTTGTTTTACATACCATGTTTACTTTAAAAATTATTAGCGATTAGGTAGTTTTTGTGTTGTATCTTCTATCTTTAGTTTACTAAACAACAAAAGTTGCGGTAAACATTAAGTGTTTTATGGGAATACGTTCGACTAACGTTTAAATACCATTTAATTCGAACCATCTGCTGGAACATTAATGCAAATAAATTTGTTTGTGCTAAACACGAAATAAAGTGGTAATTATTTATCATGGTTCAGGAAATAGAACACTTTTTGGATTCTTGCTGCTTAAACCTATGTTACAAATCTATCATCAGTTTAGCAAGCAGCATTGTTGTATTATGTGACTGTATTTTCACGAGCATATAAAGCGTTAAAATATTTGCTACCAAAAAGTAATATTGATATGTTATTTGGTATATAATAATAGTTTTCGAATTATATGGTAAGCAACTTCATATATTTATACTTGGCTTTAGTCGTCCCAGTGTAGCACCAACAATGTTGTTTTGAAAGATCACATATCAAATTTATACCAAAATATTAGACTCGATTTAAAATATGAAGGCTACGCTGTTTAAATTATACACGTGTTAGAGCTATCGAATAAAATAAAACAGAGACACTATTTAAATTTCATAAGGTGTTGTTGTATAAAAACAAAATTGTCTTGTTTTTTGGAATTTATGAAAGCATAACCATCAAGTATCCTGCATATCGTAATGCTATGTCATTTTCAAGCCTTTAGTTGAAACTTAAAATAAATTCCCTGGTTTTCCCTTGATTATCTATTTGCTTTTAATTACAGCTTAAAAAGAAAATGTAGGCTTTCCTATGTTCCAAACATGCTCTAACATTTATGCTGAAATTGTTGAAATATATTCCATTTCTATATATTTAAAATAAATTGACATTTCTGTCAAAAAAGACAGAGTGAGAACAGGAATTAAATTTATAAGAGAAAACATGTTAAACGTTGCAAATACGTAGAACCCCAACTTATGTACGTATATTTGTGGAGCAAAATTATTTATAAATGATTTCTAGAAAATATCCTTAAGAGAGAGTTACCATTTTAATAAGTGGTTGCATACGTTTTGCTTTATAACATGAAATGGGACAGCACTTAAAAAATAAAGATTTGCCGAAATCTTAGATTCATCGATATTTTAACACAAATGTGTTATTAAATACCTGTAAATGTAGGAAATCAATAAGACATACTTTCTAAACAGTTTTAGTTATTATGATGCTTGGAACTATGGAACGAACTATATATATTACAACTTTAGTGAAGAAAAGCCGTTGGCATGAGTAGCAAAATAAATTCAGGAGAACTCACTTCATTTTTGAAACTACAAGTTTCCGCAGCTTTTTATTTTCTACTAAAGAAAATCCAGGTCGTTTGGCAATTCTATTTGCCTAAAATACTTAAAAATTTGAGACACCCACTATTCCCATCAAATTCTATTCAAAATTTGAATACAAGCCCTTCCCTCAAAATGTTGCGGACCAAATTATTTGACAAATCGTACCTTCTTAGTTTACCTATAAGGACAGTTTATTAACTAGATGCTACATTGGGATTACGCATGGGACTTAGCAAGGGATTTGGTATGGAAATTGGCATTGGGATTTTGCCAGGGATTTGGCATTGGGATTTTGCAAGGGATTTGGCATTGGGATTTTACCAGGGATTTGGCATGGAATTTGGCACTGGGATTTTGCCAGAGATTTGGCATGGAATTTGGCATTGGGATTTTGCCAGGGATTTTGCCAGGGATTTGGCATGGAATTTGGCATTGGGATTTTGCAATCGATTTGGCATGGGATTTAGCCAGTGATTTGGCATGGGATTTGGCATTGGGATTTTGCCATCGATTTAGCATGGGATTTTGCCAGGGATTTGGCATGGAATTTAGCATTGGCATTTAGCATTGGGATTTAACATTGGGATTTAGCATGTGTTTAAATTGAGATTTTAACATTAGCATAGCATAGGAGATACATTTTGTACAATTTGTCAGTCGTCTTTGTCTTTGTTACTATTTATTGGTTTCTATACA
>JAQFZH010002275.1:0-17154 GCA_034695485.1 Entomobrya nivalis | reverse complement strand
CCGTTACAACGTCTTCAGTATATATAATAAAAATATATAATTGTATATTTATTATATATACTTGATCCCCTCCTTAATGTTAGTATAGGCATATTTTTACTGTCCCCCAGTATTCAGATCCATTTGTGGTTAATTGATAGTTTCACATTGCGTTGTTGATACAGTATCGTTATGCAGTGTTACCATTCATTTCATATGAAAGACTTGTACTGAAAAGTTTTTAGAAACATTGTCATCAATCTGCTTTCCTTAGTCTCGTGTCGTTTTTGGGTAACAAGAACAACCATTTAAGCGCTTTCTTGTCTCTAGATGCTTAGTCTATATGATCGTAATAAATGTACATTATGTACATACATATGTATTATATGTGCATAAAAATTACTCTTTTCGTAAAACAGAAATCAATAACGTAAGCTCTTGTATCCGATTACACACAAACTACGCAATGTCGCCAGAAAAAAGGATTTCAAAGAATAGACAACGTACACAGTATACATACGTACGTGCTTCTTTTCTGTCAAATATTCCTTTTTACGATACCAATCCCGCATCTTCTTCGCAAGGGGACTAGCATGAAGCTGAGGTTGATATAAAACTTTTCTTTAAATTCACAAATTGAAGTTATCATTATTACTTGTATATCATCTTTTACAGTTAAATTACTATTAAAATTGAAAAACTATATCTAAAATTCACATACATGCTTGGCAGCGTAATTAACAGTTTTCAAAAGATTGAATTTTGAATGTACTCTTATGTTATATGTTGTCACGAAATAATGGTCTGAGTCTAAACTAGTTTGTGGTGAACTCGATGGTGTTCATATACATTTTAAAATTAACTTCATCAGTAGTGTGCAAAAAAAAAGAAAAACAACGCATAGATATGTACTAGTGCTCAAAAGCATAAAACTTTGAAGTTGACTCAAAAACAAATAATGATTGGATTGGTTTGCATAACGAAAAACGCCCACACATCACATGTCAATTTATAATGATCCAAGTCGTTATACTTTTGATCGGGCGTGTTTAGCTTCAATGGGTTTCAAAGTTGACAGAAGAATTCTGAAGATCTACTACGCACAAAAACATTATGTATATCCACAAAAAGGAACACAAGTATCATCATGAACTGTATTGTAGAATATAATGATAAAATATTCTAATGCACAGTGGCCTAAATGCTATTGTATGCATATATTTAAAAGTTTTATCGTTATCATTACTTCTATAAATGTCAATTCCATCGTTTATGTTTTCAAGATACTAATAATATTGTGCATTGGAATTATTGATAGTAACAACTATTTGATATATAGTATGCAGTAGTGAGTTGGAAACGTTATAAAAATAGAATATACTACGCGAAAGCAATAATATACTACACAATTGTCAGTGAAAGTGTGTTCTATACTGTTTATTTAATCGATTTAGAAAACAAGTATGCCTAGCAGCCTCTATTCTATGTACATGTACGCAAAGGGTAGTGCCTAAACACACACTTTTTTACATCCTGGAGCGTTCATGAGCATCCAAGTTCATTAGAGCGGCGACAGTACTCTAGGGTCCTATTTCTTTACTAGCTTTAAATTAAGCTAGACTTTTAATCTTTTTAAAGGAGACTTGTGTTGAAAACAAAAATTAAACAAATGAAACTGATTTCAACGGAATGCCTGAGTTGGATATTGTTTTTAAACTGCCGGTCAACAGAACGAATGGTATACACACCGATAAAATAAAAGGTATATTTTTGTAAAACCGTAGGACTTGGGTACTTGGGTACGAATTCAGAAATGAAACCTATTTTACAAACTGCCATTCTGTCGTAGATCCAGTCGTTGTAAACAATTAATTGCAAATTGAATTTATGGTTCTGTGAAAAAAACGTCCAAGACATCGTTTAACTTGAGATTATTTTCATTTCAATCTTTGAAGCAACAGTGAAATCTTTATATGCAATCAGCTTTTCAATACACGTCCCGTAAAACAAAATTGATTACGAATGGGAAACTACCGTTTCTCCAGAATAACAAAACATTTGATCGTCTTCAGATAATTAAATTCTCGTTTTCCCAATCGTAAGTAAACGTTATACAGTGAAACGGTCCCCTTTTGATGACAGCAATATTTCAAAGCTACTCGTTAAAGACACCCAAGAGAGTACTTGCAAGTAGCTACATAGTTGCTCTCATTTTCATTAGCAAAAACCATCACTGCTTTTTACTGTCTTGTAGACCCAATCCTAATGTCTTATTGGAATCATTAAAGACAATTGCAATCCAAGACAGCGAAAACATTTCAGTAAACCAAACTGTAATGTAATGTGGTTGTGAAATGACTGCTTTTTTCAGGCAATTTTATAGGTTTCTGCAATTTCCTACATCTTATTATTCAACAGTAATTGTCAATAAGCATTCGTCCATGAAATTTAAGCATATGGTGGAAAATTCTGCTGACGTGTGGAGGTTTGGAAATAACTAATTCCAAAACGATTTAAAGGAGGAAATGAAGTTTTTCTGCATGTTTAACGGAAATGACAGCACGCTTTACAATCAGCGCAGCTCTACTGGAGAGATATACATAGTAATGGAATGCAAGAAATTTTCTTTTTCGTTCAAGCAAATGCAATACTATTGATGACTAAGAGAAAATCGTTGGTCTATGTTTGTTGGTTACACTTGCCAAAATATTGTTTCTTCAATTGTTTCAGTTAGAGTTTCATCGAATAAAATACAGATATGATTAAATGACAACTACAGATTTATATGATTCACTTTTTCCCCTAGAAGCTTAACATGACATAATATGCTGAATCATGTGTAAAAGAAATATAAATATTGAGACTATTGAGAGAGAAAACCTTCACGCACGCAGATGAAGCCATAATAGAGATTTGAAAGCAATGTTGCAGTTTTTATGTTTGCTTAAAACGAACCTTTACCTTAACTTTAATCGGTTGTCGTGATAAATATGTGTATATCAGTGAGCATTGTTTAAATTAGCAAAATATATGCATGCGTTGCATGTAATTTGCGTATTGAACAGTTTTTAAGTGCTCAATGAGTTATGCAAAAGCATTATTACTCAATTTAAATGCATACCGATTGCCAATCTAACTACTTATCGAACACAAACACGTGGCTTTGATGTTTAATATGACATGACAGGTAATCAGGTAACTCAGGTAGGTAATGTAAAAAAAAACATTTTATGAATGATGAAAGAATATCACTTACCCTTGACTAATAGAGTATGATCTGACAGGTTTTTCGCTGTTCCGTCAAAAAACATGTCAAAATTTTAAATTTGGATCTACGATCCACATATACCAAAGAGTTACGAAATAAATATATCGTTTATTGTACAATTTCTCTAAAGCACGTAGAAGGGTCATGACAGGCTTTCATAAAAAATCATAGTGCTATAAAGGCTTTGTAGTGAAAGATTAACTTTCCCTGCTTTCCAAGTTTGTGTATATATAGTAATTTGAAAGTTATTGGGTACTTGGGTACGAATTCAGAAATGAAACCTATTTTACAAACTGCCATTCTGTCGTAGATCCAGTCGTTGTAAACAATTAATTGCAAATTGAATTTATGGTTCTGTGAAAAAAACGTCCAAGACATCGTTTAACTTGAGATTATTTTCATTTCAGAAAAGGATAATATAGGTATTTCAATGAGCAATTACGTTTAAAAGTATTAAAAATATACTTACGCTTAAGGCAGAGTGTTTGGTGAGAGCCATTCACAATGATGGGGTAACCTGGCTCACATTGGCATTTTTTGGTAGTTGAGTTGCAATACAAATTCAATCCTTTGCATCCCGTCTCACATCTCGCCCCCACCGTTTCCCCAACAAGTTCGCCTGCAGGAATAACAAAAAAAATCTGTTTAGAGACCACAGGAATTTTTCGTCCTTCCTATCTATAGGGCTGAAGCCTGATTATAAGTAATCAATTAATATAAAGCGCAATCTAGTTCTTATATCAAGGTTCATAATATATTATATTTAAGTCTAAAAATAAATATTTTCCTTCCACATTCTTGGAAGAATTTGTTTTCACGTTTGATCCAATCTCCTACGAAGTCGGGAGAAAAAAAATGCCAACGCAGGTTTCTAGAAATTAAAACAAGCTTTTATATTTGCCTCTAGAAGCATCGCACCTTATCACAGCGCAGCAGGAGCAAAAGCGAAATAGCAGTTGCAGTTAAGCTATTCAACAGATGCTAATTAATAAAAAATTAATAAAATTGGATTGCGTTTGAGAAGGGTACAGAACATTATATTATTAAGCAAGCATCGTTGTAAACATTTAATTGAACACCCTTCGGTATTTCTAATCATGCATATCACTAATGGGTAGTAACAGGTGGCGTAGAACAGAATGGAAAGGCTAGGGTTCAAAAACTCTATTGAATTATTTCTCTCATCGATCGAAATAAATTGTCACTATCAATTAAATTCTTTCTTTTTGTTATCTAAACTTTGAGATATGTATTGTAATTTAAAGTTTAGTCTGATAAGGTGCTATTAGTATCAGTCCAGCTGATCCGTTGTTACAAACGCTAAAAGTTGAAGCTACGGGTTGAGTTTATGTGAAGGAAGACTGAAGACTTTCGAAAAGACTAATCGTGTGCAGCCAGCCAACTTGCGATATTAGGTTTAGTTTTCTTTTCTTAAAATAACAATAAAGTAAAAAATGGTTCAAGAGACGAAGTCATCGTTTGAACAATTAAAATCTTCTCGGGATAACCCGCAGAGTTTGATGAGCTCTGTTGTGGTTCTGATGTGCGTACTGTTTTGGATACTTGTGGTTGTTCCTGGCACATCGGCACTGGAACAGGTTGATCAATACTACAACACACGTTGCAAGTGCATCTGCCCAGATCCTCAAGTATTGTTCGAGAGTGGGATCAGCTCGGAAAGTAGCATCTCGGGAAACTCATATAATCGAACGTTGTACATCAGTAATGCAGCTCCACCTCAAGACTGTACTTGTGACTTTGTGGTTCTCCCGGAAATTGCAAAAACAAGAGACATCACAGGAAGAGAAGGCGAGTTTTGTCCACGTTGCGAGTGCAAATATGAAAGCAGGAATCTTCAAATCATCAAGGTTGTCATTATCGTTATCCTGTGGGTCGTTTCACTTCTTGTAATTTACATGCTGTTCTTAATGTGTCTGGATCCCTTGGTAAACAAGCACAAGAAGACCACAGCTTATCAGGAACACGCAAATGTTCGCGACAATGACGATCCATCCTCAGCCACAGAACCTCTAATCCCATTACAGATAACTGGATGCGCCGTGGTATCCTCATCCGCCAAACCCTTTACCACCACCAATTTGGCAACTAGCTCGGGTACCACTACATCCGCGGTTGGGGGAGTACTCAATAGAATGGGTTATCAGCAAAGGAAATGGAAGCGAAAAGTACAAGAGCAACGTCGCAATATATACGACCATCATACTATGTTAAACTGAAACTTGATCAAAGAAGCATCATGATATACTCATTTGAATTTGAATACCCTTTGTCTTTCACAAATTAATTAACTACATAATTAACAGTTTCATTATACGGCTACATTATGTAATAAATATGCAAGAAGTATGTGATGTAATGTAATAAGTTTTTGATTATGGAATAAAAAAAAGAATAATAGTAAGAAAAGTGAAAAGATTGCGCACGAGGCCTTTTTAATTATTTATTTAAATACATATACAGTGCAACAAAGCATCCATTTCCAATTAAAATTAGCCTTTAGTTTAATGAGAAAAAATATCGGAATGAATGAAGTAAGACAATTAGAGAATGGAAAATTACATTGTGCTTCGGTGGTTTTTCTAATAATGTACAAAACGCTGTCTTGTATTTGCTGACGCAGGTGGGGATTCCATTAAAAAAACATTCGTTGACAAATGTTCATTTTGCAAACAAAGCAGAAGTTATATTTAAAGAGACATTTAAAAATAGACATAAAAGAGCAGAGAGAAAATAATCAGTGCTGCATTTGAATTGAAAATTGAAACGGAATGTTACTTTTTGAACTTCAGAATAACATATGTATATGTATTACGAAAAAGCAACAACTTTCCCCCTTGTTCTTTTTTGAGCACATTTTTCTATAGTTCGATGATATTTAATCATTTATTCATGTAAAAACATTCAAAAACTGGCTTGACGTGACTGACTTCTTTGCTGAAACATCTTTTACTGCTGAGTTACATATTTTTATTTCTCATTTCAATACTCAAATAGTTCAAAAGAAGCCTTTTAGATAAAAAAATAAAATAAACCCTACATATGGAGCTTTCACTACTTTCACTCGTCTCTTTCAAACAAAAGGGTTGCATGTTTTCATTCATTTCTTTTCATCTCCAGATGGTCGATCTCACAAAAAATCTCAGGGCTACAAGGTATCATACATACATATATGTATACATACATGCATGTATAATAATAACACGAAAAGCAAAAAAAAAACTTGTTCCAGGATATTGACTTTGAAAATGACGATTTCAAAGGTAGATGGATGGATTGATATTCGTTTCTACGTCAGCATCAGCCCTCCCACTGTTTTTTTTTACTTTTCACTCCATTTCATCATGGATCTGATTCTAACTTCAAAGATTCATAAAGTCAAAATGCTTATAAAAGTCGATGATCTATGGATGGATTGAGTAGGTTGAAAAAAAATTATGAGATAAAGGTGAAAATCATTTGCAGTACTTACTCGAATATAGTAGTGAAATAATATTTTAGTTACTAATTTTTCAAAATGCTATTTCGCCATATATGTAATCGAGCGTGTATGGTGGATAATGAATTACAAAAATAACTTTTTGTGCATCCAAATCGCGACAAACTGTAACAAAAGTAAAGTATTATCCAAAAAAATTAATATAACTTTTACTTCCCGGAAATTATTTTTAGAATCTCTATAGAACGTGCCGTGCAGTGATTAGAAGATACTCGTTTGATTCAAATAGCAAATATTCCATCTTCAAAGATATACATATGTACATATAATATAGCCTAGCATAAAAAGTCTTTACATCAAATCCTAAGTGACGAATCGTTGATTATCATAATATGCTGCTGAATGCTTAAAATATTTAATCGGATGCATTTTAATAACATATTGAAGGTCATTGAAGGTAACATACTGTCCTTTAATTTCCGACGTTCATATTGCTGTATGTTTATTCGATTGTATTGTAAAAAGCATTGACATTATAAAGATAATATAATATACCGTTTTCTACGTTAAAGATGTTGCAAGAACAAAAAATGGAGTGGGAAGCGGAAAAGGTGGGCGACTCAATTAACTTCAATAATCCTCTTTAATGCAGCCACAGAGTACTTGTGGCTGGATAATACAAAATGGAGAGACAAAATAGGACGCCCCTTGGTGTTGTTGAAGTTGGTAGTTTGAATTGACTATAATCACATCACTGATTGCAAGTACAGTAAGCAGCGCTAACGTAAGAACAATGTAGGTAGGTCTTACAATCAATCAGCCTACAAGTTACAGAAACAGTTGTCACTTTTTCAGTAAATTGTGTAAAAAGTACACTGGGCTGGGCGGTCTCTAGTCAATGCTTTAAAGCACTTGCACCTGCACTTGATTGAAAACCGTATTTGCTAAAAAAAATCTATTTCTTTGAATTGAACACAAAAAGGAACTAACTGTCTTCTGTATGCATGCAATACTTACATATGATGTGATTGTAAGAAATATTTTACTGGATTTACTGTGACTGGTACAACCACATTTTTTTGGTATTTTGCATTCTTTTTGGGGGCTAAAGGAGAAAGCTTAACTCGGATAGAACATTATGTATGTTTGTGCATAAAATCGTCCTGCAATTCCTGCAATGTTAATATTTCTTGAATTTGTGACTTTGGTGAAGTGAAAACAAGGAGAATGAAGGCATGCTTGGCATGTCTACATAAAACGGAAATAGTCCTAAACAGATACAAATCCCTAAGTAAAGGAAATTCGTGCCAGTCGACGACTTGTTGTTCGTGAGTTGTAAGCTTAATGATGACAAAAACTTGAGTACTTGAGCGCTCTGTATTTCCTTACATATCTATTGCACAAGTTTTGTCTACAGTAAAGCTCTTCATCTACATGACATATTATTTTACCCTTTCTCTCGACCGGGTTTTTAGATGCATCATACAGATAACGCCATCATTACATTTATATTTATAGCATTATTGCCCAAAAAGCTGAACTGAAGTGAAAAACAAGTAGAACCACCGCTGCTACCTACCTACATTGCCTTTCTACCGAAATAAATGAAAAATAGTGCCAGATGGCATGTGTCGGTTGGATTAATTTGCAATCACGTACCCAAAGTATGGAAATTGAATACAAAACAGCTTTTGTTTGAGCGCCATCGATATAGCAGCACAAAGAGGTAGAGTTCTTTGGCTTGATACACAAACAAAACAAAGCAGCAACAAAATAGTTAGAAAAAAAACTGAAAGATTGACAGTAACGGAAATTAGCGTATTGAATGAAGAAAATCAAAAGGAAACACCAGAAGGATAAAAGTCATACTATCGAACAAGTTATGATTACAAGAATAAACTGAGGTCAGAGTCAGATAGTCGTGTACTCGTGTGTTAGTTTTGTATTTTCATCATTTTGTACATAAGTAGGTTGCACAAAATGGAAATGGCAACAAGTGTATATACAAAACCTCCAGAAAAGCGACGCACATTCTTTGCACATGTCCAATGGAAATGACCCACATGCATTCAAACTTTTCCTCGTAACTTACTTATGACTGTGCAAGTGTGCACATATTGTTCATAAGCCATAACAAATAGGAATCTAACTTGTGACAACGACAACACTATATCATACGAAAAAGTAATGAAGAAGTTAAGGGGATCAACAAGATTATTATTTTGCCTCTATGTGTCTCTGGCTGGATTCACCCAATGTGATTTCAGGTAAAATGAGAGCATGTTTTTGGTATTCACTTATTTTGATACGAAAATGCACGCAAAACTTTTGCTCAAAGATTAGTAGTAAAAGGGGAATTGAAACGTAGTTAGTTAGTTGTTGACACCAAGAGGTTCCGTTATTCTGTTTCCTGGTATGATTTTCTTTAAATAAAGATGGGAATTCGGGTATTGAGAATTAGTATGTATGCATGTATTGATATTGGAGAAAGTTAATCACGTTTAATAATACACAGCAAAGAAGAAATAGCATATTTCTTGAAGGAAAAAGGAAAAGACACTTTTCTCGCTTGATTAGATGTAGAACAGACATAGAGAGAGTTAGAGTGGAGTGTGCACGAGTGAATAAGGGAGAAAATAGGGAGAGAAATAAGCTGAATGAGTAACGCTCAGCGAGGTCTTTAAAAAGAAACCAAGTGGAAGCACCAAGAGTTTCATCATTTTGTCAGGTTATTATTGCAAGAAGACAGAGATATGTATGTAGTATGTATGAATGTACCTAATAGACGCCACGAACTGAAGCTGGGAATATAGTAAGTCAGTCAATTCAGTTACAATATAGCAACAAGATTCAACAAAGACACAGGAAGGAAGAGAAGATACATACTAGTTAAGTAAGACCCGCAAATAAAGTCATAGGGTGCATTAGTAAGACTGGTCTCCATCTTCAACGACGAGTAAATGAAAAGAGCTGAGAAGAAGGATTATAGAGAAAGTCTTCTCTTCAAAAGGAGCTCAACCATGTAGCCATGTCATACAGTGGGTATAGATGGGAGAAGTGAGAAAAGAGAAACAAAAGCGAGGAAGAACAAACTTCCCTTTCTGCTCTCTTGAAAAAATAGTGTGTACATATATATTACACTGTGTGCAGATTACTTATACGTTATGCAGTTCAGTTCAGAATTACAAACTTTGTAGCTAATATTTCATGTTGAATTTTCTTACTAAAATGACATCGTATTGTGTGTTTTGCATATTTATTGTTATATATACTCATTCATTCGTGCTTACTGTTGGTAGTATTTGTGGGCTGGAATAGAAACGAGATTTTTTTGAGAATTTTTTACAGCTCTTCAAATTTCAAATTGGAAAAGATGTGCTTGGAAAGGGAGAAAACGGAAAGACGTGGTTGATAGGTAGTATAAAGGAAAGGAGGAAATTGGTTCAGTTTCTAATATTTCCTGTGCAAACTTTCCTAACAGAATGTTGAGTACACATACGCATCAAACTAACGCTTTATGTGTATAGCGAAGAAAGAGATGTTTGCTTGTGGTTAGCGAATATATTTACTCTTGTCATATTTCATATTTTGCTATAAATAAGTATAAATGACTTGTTTTGAATCTCCATGCGGGCAGTACTCACACATCTTAAGAGCTCACGAGGAGAGGCGCCAGATACTGACTTTCAATAAAAGGATTACATAGAATAATATCTAGATACGTAGAAAAAGGCTACTTTAATACAGTTAGTGTAGTGACAGCTACACTCACTTTTTAGCATGTGGTCGTCAATATTTGGGTACATAGTACATTCCATCTAAAATTGCTCCACAATTCAGAAATTTTTAACCGTATTATTTTGAACTAATAAAAGGTTTTATTTTGAGTTATTTTTGCTCCATTTTATAAACATTTTATTTCCAGTAGAATGCGTAAAAATACATACTGAATGTTTATCAAGGCGTAAGCAGTAGTGAAATAATAACCCAAAAGAGAACTCTTTCAAGGACCCAAGAGAATATGAAACAAGAACATTAGTCTCATGATAATCAAGATTATATAATTTGCCCGTTGAACTTTAAAAATGATGATTTTGTCTCGGCATAGAGATTAGACACCACGTAACGTACATTCTTGAACCTATATAGCTAAACGCCTAGTGTCTATTAGTGGTAGTTAGTAAATTGGCTTTTGTCTTATGTTCCAACATTAATGTCTGTGAGTAATGACTAAGTGTGCGAAACGAACTATGAAATATGAATTAGAAGAAAACCTTTGTCGAGCCATATGCATAGTTTAAAAGTATGAAGTATCCACATATATAAACCGTATTTGAATAAATTTCTCACAGAGTATGCTATTTAAATATAATCTTTACTTTGCATGTTGTCGCACTTCTCCTTTCACTCTCCTCTACAAGATAACAATGTTGATGTGATGTTGTAACAAGATGGTACTTGATCACTGATTAGACCAAAGATCACGTCTTTCTTTGGTATAATGAGGAAAGCTCTTGGGTATAACATTACATTCCAAAATGAAATACACACAAAAGTTTTTATATAATTCGAGTTTATATTGGATATCCCATTTCCCGAAAAGTGCACGCCGGGAGATGAGAGTCTCTTCCAAACACAAGAGGCATATATATTTGATGTGATGCATGCGTAGTCATATTTTAAGGGAAATATCTGCTCTGAATTTTAAACATACTCCAATAAATAGGTTACAAATCAATAGAAAGAAAAATCAGTTTCTAACATAATAACCATTCGAATGTTTAAAGTATAGAGTCTCATACACATTTTATTTCTCTTTGCCTCATTTTCTGGTGATAGCATATAACCATACTCATCACACAGTTTTTTTTGTCAAACTACATAAAATGTATATAAAATTCATGTTTTATTCTGCTCAAACAATACTTTCACGCAGTAGACATAAATGGAATGCACGTAAAACATCAATTTTGCATGCAAAAAGACACACCAACACAAAACCAAAACAAATTGATTTCAACTACAATATTTTTTTTATTGTGGCTAAAATCCGCTTACCCAATGTGAATGTAGAGAGTAGGGAATACAGTAAATAAATATTATCCATGTCTACTTACGTACATAAAATACATGAATTCATTTCGGTATATTTTCTGATTCTAAGAATAATAGAGAGCGTAATGCAATATAATAATAAAAACTCTTTTCCTGTTATTTATTACTAGACTTTTTCACTTACTCCTCCATATATTATACTTACAGCCATGCTATGATTCTTTTGCTTCATTTCACATATAAACGAAGTATAGTATTACTTCCTCTGGAGAAAGGTGAAAGTGATCTCTTGTTACTTTCTCCATCTCATAAACAAGAAGGTTGCCTTGGGGGAAGGAAAAAAATGTGCTATAATGTGTCTATCTTCTGTCTGTTTAGTAAAACTTGATGCAGTAGTAGTACAGAAAAAAACGAACAATAGCTGTATATATCGGGTCACGTACCGTACCTTTGCTTGAGGAACTACTAGCCACACTCAACACATGAAAATTGTGTAGGCGCATATGAACAACAAATATCATGAATATGAACCTTGGTATTCGCGTATCATTTTGCTTTTGATCAAATATGGCTTAAGAGAAAAAGTATGAGTTTTCTTCTCATGATCATGCGATCGTCATATGCACACAAAAAGAATTTCACATTCAGAGACGAGTGAGTGAGTGGTGAAGTATGAAAGTATGTAGGATTGATCTCTTGTTCAGGTTTGTGGATTTTTCAGTTTTAAGTTCTCCAAAAGGTCGATAGACGTATATTCACGTCAGTTTTGCCTTCAGGAAGAGTACCACAGAATATTGAACAGGGGCTCGAACGTTTTTAGTTTTTGGAAAGATATAAGTCGAAGCTTATTCCTTTTGCGCAGCAAGGTAATGTTACACTTTAATACGGTTTACGGCGAGATCTCTTTTATTCCATTTACAAAATTACAAAAATAATCCTAATTTACATACTATCTTATTACCCTTTTTCATTGCAAAATGTAATTAATACTGTTCAGTCAGCGTATTGATCTTTGGTGTTAGTAATATTGAAAAATATCCCATTTATCTTTACTAATGGAACAACTCTAAAATCATGAACTAAGTTAAAAGTATTTTTAATCAAAATTTTAATTATTTCCTGGATAAAAATTATATAATTTTGAAGGTCTTAATTTCTAAAAAGTATTCTCTGTGTTCGAAACTGTTAATAAATGTTTATAACTCAATGTGGAGTGGGAAGAGAACTAGGACAGGGACACGGAAGAGAGAACTTCCTATTTCAACTATTTTTACCTTGATTCTTATTTTTCAAATTCATACACGTGTATTGGGAATCAGACGTTTGCTATAATATTTGAGCGTTGTGAATTTAGTAAATAAATATTACGTGAGCGACTCCTTCAACTGATTGTGGATTTTAATTATTCTTCTATTTTCGTTTTTCCTCGTAAATCTCATTTTTTACGTTTTTTTTTTGGGACATTTACAGGAATATATCATTCATTCATGCCTTTTAAAATGGTAAGAAAGATGCCTAGCTATGTTTTCGTGACTCCCCATTCGGAAAATTTTATTTCTATGCTAATGAGCAAAACGGCTTTTATTCGTTTTGCTTGTACCTTGTACCGCTTCTTTCATCAATCTCCATCAATTCTACTTTCTTTGACGATAGGAAAAAAAACTTTTTGGAGGAATTCCAGAATAAGCAAATTGAAAATTTCTGCCACGAAAAGTCTGTAATCCTTTTATATTACCTGCTATATATGCATACATAAACTTTTATATGACTTCACATAAAAATGTCTATCTATTGTTCTCCTGAGTTGACAAAATGCAAATAGGTTTCATTGACATTTCAGTACTTTTGTTTGTTTTGTTTACGTTGCTCTAGCTCTCGTGAACGGTGATCTCTATTTCTCCTATACCAAAATCCAGGAAAATATGGTAAACAACATAACCAGATTTTCTTTCTGAACTCTTATGTTCCTACGATTGCCACCCATATAACCCTAGAAAAAAAACACATTAAAATACTTTCTGCGTTCATTTAAGTTGATAACATAAATTTCTTTTCCCTGTTATTTAAAAAAAGGAACTGATAAATTCTAGAAAACAAATTTGTTAGAAAAGTTTTTTGGATGAAAAAAATATCATCCAAATTTTTGTACGTAATGTATCTATAGTCTGTAGTATCTGTTTATAGCCTCCTTGATATATATTTTAAAATATGAGAGCACACCATTTATTGCTGTTTTACTTTTCCGAAGTGAAATAGCTGTTCAGCTGAAAGATGTCAGGAATATATACCTCTGTGGGTATACATTTTATCTCAAAAGCTATACATTCGTGAATGCCCGCTGGGTAAAACACTTTTGACAAGGGCTTATACGTTCAATGTGAATGTTTTCTTTCCACTTCATGAGTCGTCCGTCACATCCTTGAAATTCCATTGATATTAATACATGCCAACGAGGAAAAGTGGAATTCACGTGAGTAAAGTGTAAACTATGTCAAGTACACATATACAAATAATAAAAGCAGCTTACACGAACGGAACTACAATAGGTATTTGAAATGGCACATGCCTAAACATATACATACATACATATCTATGTAAATATGTATATATTTAATGTGAAGTATAAAAACTTGAAACAGTTTATACATCCTTATATTTACATGGGTGGATCATTTATATGTAGGTATCTGTGTCTTTGCAATTTCGTGAAAATTGAAAGTGTTATACATATGTGGCTTTTACACTTTCTCTGCTTATATATCTCCTAATATCGTCATCATCATAAAAACACAAGTATTAAGCACAGACTTGAGTACTACTTTCTCCACTCCGGTATCCACCTACTGAAAGTCAACATTAATCAGCAAGCTCTCAACTTGTGTGTCTCTCTCTCTCTCGCTCAATAACTGTCACTTTTTAAGAACAAGGGAAAAGTTAGCTTGGCGTAGCGTTAGTTTATACCACGTTTATGCTAACCAACCATAATAAATACACATCACATATATACATACAATATAGTATATCGATAACGTCTGACGTCTGTATATCATATACACTATAACGAAAACGATGAAAAGTTGTAATATAAGACTTAAAATTATTATACGGGCTAAATATAAGCTGACACAGTTTAGTTTCAAAGTGTAAGAACTTATCAAGTTGCTTGTCACGCTATACAATACAATTTGCACTGGATTTACTATTTATAATTGCACTTGTACTCAATTAGAATCACGTTTACGTTTTCATTTATAGTTTAGCATCAATACTTGTGAATCCTTTAATACTCCAAGTAGAAGAATTCAACAGTTTCCTTTCCAACAAACAGTTGTTTTCTTTCCAACAATAAATAACATAAAACTGTATGGGAATAGTCAAACTATTAGTAATGAAACAGGACGAATGGGATGGGAAGAATAGAAAACCGGTCCACCTGTTCCCCGTACTCGCACTTATGTTTTGTCATCATTCTTATCTTTCAACAAAGCATACTTGACGGGTTTGCTAGAGCAGAACGAAACAAAGTGGAAAACCATGCTTATTATTATATATTATGTTGCATGCAGCAGCATAACTTGTGATTCTTCTGGTCTGCTTTCTCTATTCATGGTGTAAACAGCAACCAAGCTTTCTAGAGAAGGGACCCTGTGTGTTTGAAATGTTGCTTGTCACTTTTATATGTTCACTCTGACAACTTGTTAGTTCCATCACCATCACCGCAGGCAGACAAGCTTGTACAAGAGAGCTTGCTGCACACTGCTATTGAAATGAAATAGGTGATATACTTCCAGGATTGGTGAGCTATGAGGAATTGTGGTATTTTGTTTCTTGATGTTTACGGCTTATCTATCATCTATGTATTATGTGTTCACTAGAATGCAAGTGAAAAGCATAAAAGGAAACAGGTTCCCAAAAAATATGAATAACACGAGAATGTGCACATAGAATTCAAGGCTCAAAGCGACATCCAAGCGGAAGACAAAAAGGAGCTTCCTGTATCTGTTGTAGGAAATGAGTCTGTAGTTGACAAGCATGCCTGTCAAAATTCAGGGGAATATCGTGGTTAATTGATGTATGTATGTAAAATTGTGAATGGACAATTTTAAATAGTATTTAAACAATTAAGTCGATGTTTTAGAGGTACCGTGCTACTTATTCCTAATGTCTTGTTGTATGTCGTTGCGAAATTTCCCTCTTTAAAGCATTTGTCTACTTTGATATCCCCGTCCAAAATACCCGACTTTCCATCGTCATTTGTGCTTTCTATGCATAAGAATAAAAATAGAATAGCCGAACATCCTTCTGTACTGTGTAGTAGAAGTAATAGTTGGTCTAGTGTGTAATGAGAAAAAGTTTGTAATTGAACAAATTTCGTGAAAACTTTTTGAACTTTTCGCATTTTTTTTTCTTCTTTGGAAAGCAGAGAAAGTAGATCTAGAAACGAATGAAAAAATTGTTGCACGTTACAGAATAATGGCGTGTAAAGGCGTTTACATGCCTAACATACTACACCGTACAAATTGTTCGACAAAATGCAGTTAACGTAGACTGAGCGAAGCGAAGAAACAATCTTTGGAGTATTCAACGAAACGCAAATGATGAACTAAACGTACATAACTAGAATTAGAACGGTTGCATCATCGTCATCATGACTATGATTGCAAACAACGGAATTTTTAAAAAGCAATTCTAGTTTCCATTTGTGCGTGGTCTGACAGAAAAGTAAAAATTGTCTAGTTCAAAAAGTGTATAGTTGGTTCCCAAACAACTTTAAAGATTAGTCTGGTTTTCTCCTAATATGTAATATAGTATATATATAATATAAAATATAGGTATGTATTTTTCCTCTGTTACGGCTTTTAATCAGATTGTCGAACCTTTTTAGAAAACTTTCTTTTTAATACAATTAAAAGATAGAAACTTGTTTTCATTCTTCTTAAAAACTTTGGCAGTTGAGTGTGAATAATGAATTGAAAAATTAAAAAGAAAATCGTTCTCTTTAGAGTGTCTATTTACACTAAACGGTATATTATACTTATATTTTATAAGTATATGGCTTCCTTACAAAACTACATAATATACTATATATATATTATACACATTTAATATATGTATATCTGTATATTTTCTATATGTACGTAACAGAGCTTTTGACCTTTGTAATTATGTAACTCCTATGTGGTTAAGGATAAGCAAAACTAATGAATGAACATGAATGCATCGTTAATGAAAATACGCAACATACAATGATTTATACGGATTTAACAGCAGATTATCCCCGCTAATTATTTGAATCAAATAAAAGAAAGAAATTTCTTGGCATAAGATAGTGATTATTTAGTAAATAATTATAATCGCATATGAAGTGCCACTGGTAGAAGCTGATAGCTGAGTT
>JAQFZH010002274.1:0-17157 GCA_034695485.1 Entomobrya nivalis | reverse complement strand
CAACATACACCTATTTGACATATAAAACAGCTACACATTGATTTGTTTCAAATTATACTTTTATTCCCATCTTCAAAGTAAAATAACAAAAAAGGTATTTTGCATCACAAGGAACATGTAGAGTACTTGATAATAGCACATCTAAGAAAATAAGATCTTATCACAACAGTTTTATTATAGGATTTTAACTAAATGTTAGTTTAAATTTACGAACGAGTCCAACGAACTAAAATGTGGAAAGTTACCATGGTATTTGTATTATTTGCTGTACTGCTTTCTACAGTTTCCGAAGAAAGTGCTGCAGGAATCGAAAACAAAATTGAACACTATAAGTATAGATTTATAACCGTGACGGCTGTAAATGCAAAAGAATTTTCCAGTGAAGACGATGTTCTTAATAATAATAAGTCTGGGTTGGTAACAAAAGTGCAAGCAAGTTATAAAATGAGACCACTAAAAAATATGGATCCGGTGTTATTACAAAACTTTTACCCTATGCTGGAAGGATTGCAAAACGACCACTGCCTACTTGTAATTGACAATTGGCAAGATGCGGATATCAAACAAACCACGGCGATGCCCGTGATGCTTCGGAAACTCGAACTAGCACTAAGCCATCGAAAACTGTATAAAATAGGTGAAACCATGGAATTTTTAGACCAGGTGCTATTGCCAACAAAAAAACACTTTAAAAACAACAGCTTTTCCCAACATACTTTAATCGACAACAAATACCACAACTGTCCTCTCTCAAAGTTCTACTTCCCTCTGATAGCGCACGGGATTAACGTAGCCTTTTGTGTCGATTTGAATCACGAGATGTTCCTCTTGAACTCCAAACCATGGCAATGTGAAATTCAAGTGGGCCTCTTGATGCCAAAACATTTGGTAAAAAATCATAATTTTCCGGCATTACTTCGATATAAATATGATTTTAAAACCCATTTTTTAAAGCACACGACCAAAAATTCACATACTTTTGGATTTCAAAGGTGTACAAAATTTTGATTCGGCAGATTTCCTGCTATGGATTGCAAACTTTAGGGGTTCTGAATTTAACTTCGATTACCCTGTGTTTAAAACAGGACATTCATCCCAAAACCACGTGAACTTTCGTGGCCAAGTTCTGTGCAACGCACAAAGTAGCATAATTGTCTTTGTTCCCCCATGTATTGTATCAAATCTTGCATTTGTTAATCTTTGCAATGATTGTCCATCCTTGGTTATTTCAAAATCACTCAATCAAAATTTGTTAACATTTGAAAGTCTTAAGCCAATGGATAGAAAGCGCGGTAACAGCTTGTGGGCAGGAACTTTATGTTGCTTTAGGTTTAGAGGAGAAGGAAGTTTATGTAATCTAGTTGATTATTTTGAAAACCTTCGAAATACCCAAAAGGCAATGATGGCGCCATTAAAAAGCCTTTATAATATAAAACAGTTATATCCAGATAAAACTCACATGCTTGCATTTGCACTTACCTCTGTGTTTAGACATTTGCTTGGTAACTACACATACAGCGACATACAGTTTGGTGACGACTTTCTGTACTCAGCAAGGGTTCTTGCCAGACAACTTCGTCTAGATGAATCCGTTTTCGAGGACCAAAATGTTGCTCTTACATTTAAAAATGAGTTTGGTTCTCTCCGGTTTGTCAGTTGTGGTCCCAGAGGTGTTGAAGCCTTTGAATTTCAGCAATTTGTGTCAATTTTTGAGACTTCAGTGTGGAATTGTATTTTAGCAGTTGTGGTGTTACTTGTGGTCGCCATGAATCTGATAGGAGGAAGCGTGTGTCCTTTCAATTCGCCCGATAAAGTTACTTGTCTCGTCAAAGTTCTGCTGGAGCAAAGTGATCCATTTCCAAATAGATTTATCACATCAAACCCATTTCGGTTTCTAATTAGTGGTGTGCTTTTGGGTGGACTAGTTCTTAGCAACGCTTTTAAAAGTACAAATGTGTACAATATCGTTTTGCCAAAACAGTCCCTAAAATTTCGCACAATTGACGAGCTTATCCAGAATGGTTACAGTGTTTACTCCAAATTAGATGAGCATAGATATTTTGAAGAATTTTTAAAAGAAGAATCCGTAGAAGCTGTGGTTCAAGACTATGAACTGTACAGGTATCTTGATGTAATAACAAAAGAAAAAAATTGTCTATTTTTCGGGACTTCCGAACTTTCAGAATACGCTTTTATGTTTGTGGAGCAACTGAAATTAAAATCATACGAAAATGAAGCAACTTCATTCCTGTACCTACAAAACAACACAAAAGTGCACTTGGGATTATACGATATTATTGTATATCCTATTAAATTGCTACTCCCTTTTTTACAAATCGGATTTTTAGATGCAGAAAAAGTCGCATATAAACTTAATTCGTTCGGTAGTTTTTTGATGAAGCAGAAACAATTTATCCAGGCGGACTTAAAAAAGTGCAACAAAACAGCCTGGCTCTTGCCGGATTATCAAGCGCAAGAAATGACTCGAATGCTTTACCAATCAGGGAAGCATTCGGACGTTGGTGTCAAGACTTACTTCAAAAAGAACTTAAATTTTCACTTTGAGGGTTCACTGCCAACATCCTTAATTCAACGAACGTCTTCAATTCCCAGCTCAGGACTTTTAGAATGGTGGTCAAATTTAATTAATAGGACAGATTTGATAAGACGCCCAGAAAATCTGCCACCTATAAAACCAAACATGTCTGGGAATATTCAAAAAATATTTATAATGTTAGTTTTTGGAATGTCTGTTGCACTAGGTTCCATGATTCTAGAGCTACATGCAAACATATTTAAAATACTAAAGTGGACGTATTGCTCGTATATTTTGAAACTCCTGTTACTGGTGGAAACGTGTGCATATAGTACCTACAAAAAAGTAAAACAAAATGCTCATTTAATTAAACGTCGGACGTAATAGAAAAATAATATTTTGTGAGCGAAGAACATTTTTTTTGTTATTCGAAAATTATATTGAAGACATGATTGTCTTTTTAATGTAATACTATTAGCGTTGATACCCTTATGTTTTTGAACTATATGTCAAGGTATAAACAAATAATTTAGGGTCAATATTACACATCTAAGCACAATAATACTCACGATTTTATATCCACACGCCCTAAACCAAATATACGGTCTAAATGTTAAAGAAAACAATATTTCAGAAGACAATTGCTGAAGGGACATGAAGCTATGCTAAAAGTTTTGATTTCAAAAATTTGTTTTACTTTTGTGAACGAAATTCATTAATTTTGTGTAAAAATAAAATTATACACAATGCTTTCCAATTAAATTGTTCATTTACTTTTCAAGTGATCATCAATTCACATTACAAATTCCTGATTCGTTAATTAAAACAACTTTCGGTAACGTATGTCTAAGTGCTGGAAGTTAAAATGAATCAATGGAAATACGACGATATTATCATATGGAAGCTGGACGTCCTCAGTCTATTTTAAATTTTATTCGTAAAATAATTCGTGTGTGTCTCAAATCGTAACTTGTAAAAAATGACAACTAAAAACAATATGTATTTTCTTCAGATACTCATATAGTGAATGTTGTATCAACAAACAGCATGATATAATTAATGCCGAACTTAATGAGCATGTTGAAGAATCCCATATCGGGTTTTTTTGTTTACCTACCGCTTTTGCGACTACCAGACATACAACCACACCACAAAATTCACTACATAAGAGCTCATTCAAAAGAATGAGGAAGTAAGTTCTGGGTCTAACACACGTGTTAATATTCAAATCATAACATTGGTCTAAATACTAGCTTTAACTGACAGTATTTCATCTGTATAAAAATGTTTGATAGAGAATGGAATAAAGTTCATAACATGACGTAACATCGTTTTGTAACATACTACAAAACCAACAACGACTGCAAATATGCAAGCAATATTTGTTGTTTTTGATTGTGCAAGTTAGCGTGATATTTGAATTACATGAAAACATAAACACACAAATATTCCAAAATTAACTGATTGTATTTCTGCATTTAGTTTTGTGTGATTTAAATGAAAGATTAGAAATGTTTCTGTGGCGTGCATTTTACAATAATGTGCAGATAGAAAACGTATAAACCGTGTATTGAAAAACCTGACGACCGTTTATTTAATTTCGATGGAGTTGACAAGCCTTAGCAATTCTTAGTGACTGCTATGTAGAACATATTATCGAAAAATGTAAGCAAAAGCAAGTATACGAATGGAATATGGGTTCCCGTTTTCATATTTAAACGATTTGAAGTGGTTTGGTTATCATAATATCAGAAAGGTTCGGGAGATTTGTTCCATTAATGTATATCTTCTTTCCCATGCAAGCAAAGAGCGGATAACGACTAGAAGTGTTATCGTCTCTCGAGTAATGTCGAGATACGTGACTTATTTTATTGTCCGAGTCTTATAATTAAGTTAGCTCTCACTAGACCCCGTACATTGTAAATATGGTTGAAATGTTCCAAATTATTGACATCAAAACTTACAAATTTATTATTTACGAACAAAGTTTTAAATAATAATGAGGAATTGACCGAGCCGATAAATCTTAATTGAATTTTTCAATCCAGATAATTAAACCCTCAGCAGGAAATTCAGAATTGCTTTTTTTAAAGAAAAAATACTACATCTAACCACAAAATTATTACAATTAAATTATTCATGTTCCCAAAACCTGATTAATTTGATTCGGATTCTGAGATATTTGATAGGACAAAAATGATTCCGTTCTGACTGCAAATACAAATGGAATATAAAAATTCCAATTTTTAAGCCTCATTCTTATCCACGCGTTCGCTCCAAATTATGAGCAGCAGATTGACACCAACAGCAGGTTGTGTAGTGTAGCGACAATTTTCTTTTGTTCATGTTTGCCTAATGCTGTATCAATGAAACTTACTGCAAGTTTGTTAGTTTTAAACTTACTGAAGTGTAACCGTGTTAGAAAACGCACTGCAATGGAACATTTTATTACTTCCGGCGTGACATCATAAGCATTTTTTATTTTCACAATCTTATTATCAAAAGGAATATTTATTTGGTCAAATGTCGAGCCACAAGTAGGAAGTGAATTTTTTTTGAAAAAAAATGCGACTTTGGTTCATCGATGGTTTTTGCGAAGGGTGGGACAATCATATTTTACATGAAAACGATTTCGCTGCTTTTTTGGCCCAACGAGTTAATTAAGTTAGCAAGTTGGATTGAAATCATAACTTGAAACATTGGAATTAATAAACTATATGGGTGAAACTTGTTCCCAAAAACATAAAGGAAGGGCTGATATTTTAAGGGTCTCGATTAGTTTAGAATTGGTTACTTTTATCTGTCTGTCTAACGTAATATTACGTAAAAGACCTTTCGGATTATCCAACCAGCTTAAGGATTAATATATGAGAACACGAACAAGGTATTAAGAATGTCATAATCGTATTCATACTTACGTAAATTTAAATTGGTGTGAGAATAAGTGATTAAATTATTCGGGTAAATAATTATGTACGAAGGCATTCCTAGCAGTCTACGACTTACATATGTATAGACTACTAGGTACATATGTAACATTTCGAATTAGTAATAAAATGATGGCGTAAGATATTTAAGGTATGCTTTGAGAAGTCCATTAGACAATTATGATATCCAGTTTAAATTGAGGAGTGTTCTTTTGAACATATATTTAGTATTATAATATATATTCCTAATGTTATAGAACAAATACTTTTATATTGAAAATCGCACTGTTCGCTGGAAAAACACATTGAAATGGTGCTTTTTACCGGGAACACAGCTAGTCCTAACTCAATTTGCAGGTTGAATCTCTTGCTTGTTATCTAGGTTATATATTATTAACAGTTCTGATATTGAATAATGAAAGCAATTTTGAATATGACTCAAATACTCAAAATATATTATACAGATAAATAGAAAAGATTACAAAAGGGCACCACACATGCCTGCGATTTGAGATATTTGATGTTCAGGTATACAATTAAGCGATTACTGGGAGTATCCTGCAAACCAGTACTCATATACTTTGGTTAATTACTGAATACATATTTTACTTGAACGTTTTGCGTCTACCTCATGTGCTAGTAAAAATTAACTTACTTAAGTTCTGTCAACTCACTGATTGCAAGCTCGTTTTTTACTATTTGAAGGAGCATTATTTGAACATTCAAACGAATCTATTATCTTAAAATGTGGAATGTGGAAGAATACCTCAAAACTCTGCATACCGGTGAGATACGTTGTATCAATGAACTAGATGACAGAGTTGAAAGGTTTACAAAGGTCCTTGCAGCAACGTTTCGACAATGCTGCCTCTTGAAACGTATTCCAGCAAACTGTAAGGCATGACCCTGGTGGAACGAGGAACTGGGATTTCTTCGGCACGAGGTCAGGCTTGCTTACAGGATGTTTTATACCTCAAAGCGTTCTGATGCTTGGGCAGATTACTGCAGCATCAGAAATCTGTACAACCGCAAAGTCAAAAAAGCAAAGACAGCATCTTGGGAAAAATACTGTGCAACGATTGTGTCTTACTCAGATGCAGCATGTATTTGAAAGATGCTTCGAACGGATCCACTCGCAAAGCAACTCGCACTCCAACTAGAAAAGGTGGACGGCAGCTTCACAGAAGGAGCTGAGGAGTCGCAAGACTTGCTTCTAAGCACTCACTTTCCGCCAGATGACATGGACAGTAGACCCTTGACGTACACCGAGTCAAAGCAAGAAAAAGTAAACAACACGGCGTCACTATTAGAATTCCAACCTTTCAGGTCGCCTGGCTCAGATGGCATTTTTCCTGCAAAAGAAGTCGCTGAGCTAATAGAATCTCACATTACCGACATATTTCGTGCATGTTTCAGATTTGGAAACATTTCAAGATTGTGGAGGACGGCGAGAGTCGTCTTCTTACCTAAACCTGGTAAACCAAGTTGTCAGAGAACTAATGCAATGAGACCGATCTCATTGGCGTCTTTTCTACTAAAGACGCTGGAAAGACTAGTGGATTGGAGTGTCAAAACACCAGTCATTGTTAAACGAATTAAACAGAATGGGCAGTTTGCCTATCTAAAAGGATCTTCAACGGAAGCTGCTATACACAAAATAATCCCGCAAATTGAGGGCACGCTCTCCAATGGCGAGTTCTATCTAGCAGTTTTCAATGACATTGAAGGAGCCTTTTACAAGGCCAGATTTAGTGAACTCTCACGTGCTCTTAGCAGGATGGGAGTTCTAGACACTTATTCTAGATGGGTACAATCTATGCTTCGCGGCAGGACCGTGACAGCTGGAGCTGGATCCATCGATCGACTTAGAGAGGTTCAAGCTGGCTGTCCACAGGGTGGTGTCCTGTCACCATTTTTGTGGAACTGTCTAGTAGACGAACTTCTCTGCGAACTCAAAACGAAAACGGCACACTGTCTCTCTCAAGCATTTGCGGACGACATTGCACTTGGTCAAAAAGGCTTTGACTTGGCGACAGTGTACAGTCGTGTGCAAGATGCGTTGCACGTTCTGAGTAACTGGTGTGTCAAAGTTGGGCTTTCTATAAACCCATCGAAAACCGAATCTATCTCTTGTTCACGCTGAAGAACTAATCAAGATTCCCAGAAAACTTACTTTGAATGGCATACCAATACTCAAATATAAATTCGTCCGGTATTTAGGTGTCTGGCTGGATTCCAAACTTAACTGGTCTCATCATTGTGCACAAAAGTGCAACAAGATGATATTTGCATTGATGCAATGCAGGCGTGCCGTTGGCAACACATGGGGACTTTCACTACGCGTCATGAGATGTATCTACACTGCTGTGATAAGACAATCTTTGATGTATGGAGCCCTATGCTGGCTGCCTTTGCTTGAGAAAACCTCGTGTTTAAAAACTTCGAGCGCGTTCAAAGAGTCGCACTCCTGATGATTGCCGGAGTAGCTAAGTCTACCCCTATGGCTGCTTCGGAGTGTCTTTTGGGTGTTCAACCCATCAGAACATACGCACAAAATTTGGCAATAAAGACCCTGCATTGGCTTAGGCAGACAGAGACGTTTGCTGGATTTGTTCAAAAGGGGAATTTGAAGATAAAGACGCAGGTAGGGCTTTGCGATAAGGTGTCAACAAGCATCTTTGAGCTCAGTCATCCGTTCGACTATCAAAGAAACAGAGATCTTGGAGATTTTAACTTCGATATCAACGTGAAAAGCCAGGAACACTGGAGCGAATCTGGAGAACCCGCACATGTTTTGCCGGATATAGTCTGCTACACCGAAGGCTCCATTACAAATGACAAAACCGGTGGGTCATAAATCGTTTTGTATGATGGTGAATGGGATCACGAAGTAATCCCTTTGGGATCACAGTGCAATTTGTTCCAGGCCAAAGTTATCTCGATTAGTCATGTGGCTTCCGAGATTCTTCAAACGTGGAATGAGAACCGTAGTGTGTTTATATACACTCACAGCCTTAGCGCGATCGCAGCTATTCGAAGTTTCTGGCAAGCGATTGAGCTAGTTCTAGATTGCCGCAGCAATCTGAATGTATTAGCAAGATCTCATAGAGCGATTCTCTCGTGGATTCCAGCTGGATTCCATGGCAATGAGCTGGCATATAAATTTGGCGAAAAAGCAGAAAACATAGAATTCATCGGACCATGTCCGATATTTCCAATCTCCGTGAGTAGTGTACACCAGGCCATTGATAAATGGTCAGGTGAACGACACATTCTGCTATGGAATCGTCGTGACGTTTGCAAGATGACAAAGCGAATCGTACAACTACCCTCAAAAGTATTTGCGAAATTTGCAATTTTAATTAGTCATAAGTACCTCCGGACATTTGTGCAGTTAAACCCTGGACACTCAGGTTAACAGGCTCATTTGCATAAAATGGGCCTAGTTGAATCGGGCGAATGCCAGTTTTGCCATAAAGACAAGGAAGATAGCATTCACTCCTTAAGTGCATGTGAAATGTTTTCCAGCGAGCGATTGACTATCTTTGGATCTACTGCAGTAAGTCCAAAAGATAGTATTCGAGCCTCCCCCGCCAGACTCCTAAAATTTATTAGAACTGGTCGTTTTGGGGACTTTGCACTACATAAATCACCAAATGGTGAATGTAAAGGTGAAAAGGGTAGCTGTAATAATCTTTCTTTAGATTCCACATTTGGGTGCTGGAGTGACTGTTGCCATGGTCTTCAGCACCCTGCCCTAAAATACATACATACATTGGTATTTTATTTTTGAAATATTTTTTTATGTTCTTTATAATTGCATTATAAAGACTGGTTTTATATGATGTGACGTGACGACAGTTTTGGGTGCCATATTGGTAACCAATTTTATTGCTTTAATAAAATTTATTTTTGCAATTTTGACATGTTATTATTTTGTATGTTTAAGTATACATTCAATTATTTACATACATTTATAACATACACTGTACGTTCGTTTTGGTTCCTGCTACGTACTGATAAGAAATTGAAAAGCATGTTGAAACCGTTTTGCGCTTGTTAATAACACTTCACAAAGGCTGACCTTTTAGTTAAACTATTAGTTGTAATTAAGTTTATCTTATGCAGTGAAAAGTACCCATATACATAATATTTGTAGCTTATTAGTCATCATAAGTCAATTTTGTCATTGGTCCAACGTGATGTATACAGCAACAGATCACCACAGTGTAACGCACTTTTCCACTTGCAGTGAATAATAGGTTCTAGTGACTGATTCACAATTAAACCAATGTTCTCGAATAATGGTATTCCTATTTGATTTATAAATTTTATAAGACTAATTAGAATCTACAATATCAAATATGTCCCCACAAAAGTTATTACTTTTACAGTTATTCCAGAATGTCTCCAGTTTAGCAACACAGAATCTGCGTCCTAGTTTGACGTAGTATAAAATAATTCTCCAAAGCTCTGCAACCATGCAAATTATTGCAATTGACAGGCCTCCAAATAGGAAAACAAACACAACAAGAATATTTCCTGACATGTTGGGTTTCGTTGGGATATTGTCGTTGCGAAATATGAGGTCCGATCTATTGACAAATTTAGACCACCACTCCAGTACACCAGTGTTTGGGATCAAAGAGAATTGTTGTAGTATTGAGGAAGGCACATATGCTCTATCAAACCAGAAACTAATTTCCGGTGATGTATACGCATTACCGCTGACATCAGAATGTTTTCCAGACTTTTTGAGCGATCTATGTGAAATTTGTGCTAAGTAATTAGGCAATACCCATGCAGTTTTACTGCACTTTTCCGAGTCTTTTGCTATCAAGTATTCCTGTATTTTGTGAAAACGGTCACTCAAAGCATTTCCCAATTCGAGCATTTTGGCACTCGCAAAATCAATCATACCGACTTTCACTAAATCACCTAAATATTTTACAGGACTTATTATTTCGTTTAGTGCCTTCGGATGCATTCGGGAATAATTACCAATTGTTTTGGCGTCTTGCAGTCTGTAATGTTCGTGAATGTAAAGCTCATTATGACCTACTAGCAAGAAACTATGCTCTTTACAAAAATTAAATTTGTGCTTTCTGAAGTACGTCTCTGCAAAATATCTACGGCCGCACTTGAACAAGAAATGCTGCCTGTAGCTAAAGTATTGAATACGACTGTACACTGTAAAGTTGTCCTCAATTAGTTCGTCGATATTAGAATATGAAATGAGTGACCTAGGCAGCACAATCTTATAAACGTTCTCACTTTTAAAGGCATTACTAAAGACTAAGCCTGCCAATAGGGTTCCACTCATTAAAAACCTCATTTGTCGTTTTTTGTCAAATGACGAAGAAAATGGGTTTCCTTGCTCGACCAAAATTTTATAAATATAAAACGACCGTGTAATCAAGCCAACAGATCTGCCACCATCATTATAAAGTTTGACAATTGTAATGGATGGTAGAAAGATAGATATAAATATGAATACCCAAACTTGCCACTTATAAACCGAAATAAACTTGATAAATGGGAAAGGCTTTATTCCACGTGAGCCACAGCTGACAAAGTGAAGCCTTCCGAACACATTATTCACTCTGAGTGCAGTATTGTAATTCTCAAACTGGTCGTCTTCAATTTTAGCTGATCTTCTGAAGCGATATCTAAAATCATCGAATTTTTGAACTTGCTCGGGTGTCCTTAGGCTTGAATTTCCCAAGAATAAAATATATATTGATGCATAGGCGAAGGCTAGCATTTTCAATTTCTCTGAAGATCTTAAATTCAATTTTCGTAAATTTTGTAATGGGAACTTAATATTTTCCAATTCTTTTTCAGCGTAATACGCTATTCGTCCTGCCAACTGAAAATCACTAAAAAACCCACGCTTAATTCTGGCCGGAAATGCAACGTTTTTCTGAAGTTTTTCGACAACTGCTATGGAGTCAAATGAAAGAGAATCCAGTTTCACTGGGTTTACGTTTATGAATTTCCTGCATTCTGGGCAAGGATAAATTACGTTAAATTTCCTGATGTTGCATTCAACATTTTTGGGAATTTCCTTACTTTTTGTATAACAGTCGACGTGAGCCGTAATTCGTACGTGGTTAATAATATAACCAAATTCGGTATCACGAATATGCAAGTTTCTTTTTATCTTCCATGCTGCAAGAGAACGCCAATCGTATTCTTCAACACTCTTTTTCGTATCAACTAATATATGAATTGGTGGTCTTAAACTCGGTACAGTTTTCAATTGCTCCTTAAAGAGATCATCAAATACCCTTGTTGGTTTTCCACGACAAAGTATTTCATCTGGCATAAATAAATCAACTTGTACCTCGCATTGCCATGGCCTCGATGACCAAATAATATTGGAAAAGTTAAGAGACTTTTGTTTATGTAATGGTGAACGTAAGTACTTGTATTTAAAACCTAAACAATCCTTGTCTTCCAAAGGTCTTTCAGTAGAAATATTTCCATTTTGCTTAGAAATCGCAGTTTTTGCGATCCAAACCCAATTCTGACGGTAGCCTGTTTTAAAAATTTAGATAATTGTTCGAACGTTTACAGGACACAGTGATGTTGTCTAGAAGCGGTTTCTATATTTTACAGTGCCAAATGCAAGGGAGTTTTGACCTGCAATGCAATTTTGCAAGAATACTCGACAAAGCTACCCTGCAGATAACTTTTAGAAGCTTGAGTTAAGCCGTTGCTTCGATACACCACTTCAAACATGGCCTGTTTTGACAATTTTGTATTTCCATCACCGGTAAATTTGTAAACGTTCGAACATACGATTGAATTGGTACGAAGCTATGTCAAATTGTCTTAAAATCAATGGGAACGGAATTGTGGGATGTATATCAGTGCCTTCGAAATTGTTCACTACAATGAGGCAACTGTCGTCCATAAAATGTTTCATAGTTGAATACAAGTTCTTAACAACTTTTGGCGATTGGGGTAAGGTTGTTGTGGCTTTGACTATATTGTGGATTCGTGTTTCTTCTTTATTCTTATTTTTATTTATAAACTTATAAGAAACCTTTGCAGTTTGACCTGATGACGACATGGGAAGAATAAGATCTAAAATAATAATAAAATCAATGTAGAAATAAGATGTTTTCATTTTAATGACTGGTGAAAAGGCTGATTAACCGTAAAATAAAGTTTTTGAAACTATTTTCCACAGTCCTTAATTATTTTCTGAGATGAGTTATATTAGACCTTTGGAAGATTTTTCTAAATGTCCTAGTTTAAATCAAATTTGGTTGGCGACATAAACTTGCACCTATTTTTTAAACAGAAAACCAAGTGTAACAATTAGCAATGAGCTAAAATCCGAATGATGTATGGCTCAGCCTTGGTTGTTAATATACTCTGAGACAGTTGTCTTAACACGTGAAAATATCTTAGATAACTTATTAGTGGAATGTTGTACTTGACCTACCTAAAAAACTTATTACAGAGATGTTACATATTGCAGATTATGCAGTCTTATTTTTTTAAATGCATTTAATCAAAATTAGGGAATAGTTACGTGTTGCAGTATACCATACAAGTGTTAGCAAGTTTGGAAATACCTAATAAGTTGAACAATCGCTTGGTACTGCTGCCAAGTGCAATACTCAGATATAATGATAAAACGTGTATTAACGCGTGACTAATGGGAGCATGTTACGAGACCAAATTTTAATGACAACTTTTGTAATCCATGATTGCATAGAAACTGTTATTTGATTTTAAACACAGTGACGAAGATAATATTTTAAATTTGTTATGATTGAAGTTGGTTTTCAGCCTAGTTAACTCTGACCAGAAGGTCAGTTAAACTGATATCCTACCAATTTTACAGGTTTACTTAATGTCAATCGACACTTGGTGGATTGCATTTGATTGATTGCCTTCGGAGTTTACATTAGCTTTGGAAATTAAATTATTACATTTTTATTTCAAATAAAATATATTACAGCAAACAGAATGACTAAATGAAATAAGTAATTTAAATTAGGCCCAATTAGATTTTTATATCATCTTTTAAAACAAGAATTACAACAGCTCAACGTCCAATTATTTTAATCAAGGGTAAGAAGCCTGTTTTCCGAAAACGGTATAAAATTTTGATTGTGGAGGAATTTGGTTTTGATAGTTTGAGACCATAGATAAAAGGTACAGAAAGACGTTTAAGTCTTTGAACAATCTCAAACCAAGACATCAAAGCATACAACGTTTGATACAATTTAGTGCAAAATTATAATGCAGAGTTATGCTGAAGAATATCTGGTTGCTCACTTTTAATATCGGAATGATTGCGTAGTCGTTCAATCAACAAGCTGCTGTGAGCTTCTATCAAATGAACTTCTAAATCAACTAGTTGCAAAGCAGAAAATGTAGAACAGAATACGCAATCTAGTCGGTCACTCTGTTTGATTAATATCCTATTCGTATGAACTTCGTTTTCAGGTATTTTAAAATTATTTTTCAAATTAGTTTTTGGAGCAAGAGTTATAGTCTTAATACAAAAAAATGTTGTCGTTATGGCTTTGCAATCATGGCAAATAAATATAACTAAAGAAAGCATTAAACCAACTGCAGGAATCAGGCATAAAACATAAATACCAGCTCGACTTTCACTATGGTCTTGTTTAAACAGCGTGGCATTTGCATTTTGACCTCCAAAGTTTTGCTCAGTTTTAAAAATCACATACCACTTAAAGTACTTTTGCCTCCAGTCTACTATTCCTGCCTGAAACGAATATTTTACTCGCAACATACTGATTGTTGGAAAATATCCAAAATATTTGCACCCATAGAGGTTCCTGTGAATAACATCCTTGCCAAAGAAAACTGCTTAATTACACAGTTTCATATGGAAATATAATTGGATTGCCACCATTTCTCGCAAAATCATTGCTGATTTATTGCATTTGCCCATTTGTATTGCCATTATTTGCTTGATATTTTCCCCTGCACCATATCTACCCAATTCATTTTTCCATTCAGGTAAGATTTCAGAATTACTTAAGTACTGCCATGTTTTCTTGGGTACTTGGAGTTTCATCGCCTGCATTGGTTTTAATTGATCCGCTCAAAATATTAAAGTGACTATATACCAAAACTCAGACACTATGGGATACGATTCGTGGCCATTTACTTGACTAAAGTCATCACTAATTGCAAAACCTTTTTTCAAATGCATCATTGGGATATCTGATGTGTGTCTTTGACGCGAACATATTTTAAAGTTATTTTCCACTAAACTTGTAAACGTGTCGATTCGTACCAATGCTGGTTCAACTGTAAGATTTGTGATATTATCCCCTTTGTAATGATTGGTTAGGATAATAAATGCTGCGGGAATAAAAAACAAGACAGGAAGTGTTTTCCCTGGACTTTGGAAAACATCCGATGACTGTTCTGTTAATAAACAGGTTGTCCGTGCAAGTATGTCTAACAAAAACTTGTTGGATTTTTCTACTGACCGTGCAATATAAGCAACAAGAAGACAGGAAACTGATATTAACAGCCAAGTGGTTGCATCAAATGCAATGACTAACCCCTTTAATTGATATATCCAGTGGCCTTGTTGTTTGTGATAGCTGACAAATTTATTAAGATCGTTTACATAAATCAAACCCACGTCATGGCTATTTACAAAATCTCTTTCTGTTGTTCTTTCAATCATTGGATATAGCCTAGCTGGCCTATAACTCCAGACTCCTTACGACATTGTTGATGATTAATAGGTTTCCACTTAAGGAACCTCTTTGGATATTCAGTAGTCATATAAAGAGTTGTATTTGTGGGTAGCAAAACGGTAAATATGTGCATGTCAGCAACAAATCGCAAATCCTCGCCATAGTCCTTGGCAGGTATGGATTTTAAATTTGACAGTACATTTTTCCGCATTCCGCGTTCTCTTATTGTCAAACTATTGCACCATGATCGTAAGATGGGTGCATGCGCCATGATTCATATTGACATACTCGTCAATTTTTCGATAACTTTGGTGTTTTTTTTTCAATTGTGTTCTTAAGTTCGGTTTGCAAAACCTTCACAGACACCATTGCAAATGGGTTGCAAATGTTGCAGTATGGACAATGCGTATGCAAGTACAACCCTTTCCTAGACCTTTCAAATATTTTGATTTGTCCCTTGAGTCTAGGAAAATCTGGAAATCCCAAAATAGTAGATATCCATGAAACTTTTTTATCCTTATCATAGCAGTATGATCCAGGTTCCTTTTTACAAATTAGCACTGAAATTTGCTTCACTGAATTAAGAAAACTAATCTTCCACTTTTGTTCATCATAATCAACATCAATCAAAATCCAAAATGGGTCTTTTATAACCATGTTTAAATACTCGTGATTGTGATACAAGTTGGGAGCAGCTTTAAAAGCCGGAGGATGAAGATATACGTTTAATTCACACTGTGAATTCTTGCTTGTTAGCTTTAAATTCTCTTGAAATATACTGAGTAAATAAGTTCTACTCATTTTAGGATTGGGTGCATACCAATTGTACTTAACTAGAAACAGTATTGGAAAGTTTTGAATCGAAAAGTAACGAAGTAAAATAATCGGTTGGATTATATCTGAATTTTTTTATATTCAGTCCTTGGAAATTGAGTACACGAACAAGACAGTAGGGAAATTGGTTAACTACCAAAAGCTGATTCTCCGATATTATGGTTTCATGAGATGGGTCGGCTTGGCTTGTAATTCTACAAAAAAATCCAGAAAAGAAAGCGAAGAAACATAACGCGAACTTTATTCGTATATTTGAATTCATGGTTAAGAACTCGCTAAGTTTGTATACAAGTTGTACTGCGAAATTCCGTAAAGAAGAAAATATTTAAAGAAAATATGAAGTCAAATGTTGCCACTCCTTTGCTCAATTACATACATTAAATTTTGTACAACGTTTTGGTATGATCGTGTCGCTTTTAGTGTCACTCAGTAGTTAGTACCACGTCAAATTGCATTAGAATGACAGGAAACACAGTTGTTGAATTTATATCAGTGCCTTGAAAATTGTTAACCAGAATAAGTCAGTTGTCGTTGATAAAATGTTTGAGAGCTGAGTACAAGTTTTTCAAACTTTTGAACATTTTGGGTGTTTGTAGAGCCAATTGAATATTTTTTAGGAATTCTGTTATGAAGGTTCTCTAATAGTAAGTCCGTGTCAAGTAGCCATTCATAATTGGATATGGTAATAATATTTCGCGCAGCAATTTAGTGGTAAAGTGTAATTAAACGTCTAATTTGCATTTTTTTAGCAAGTTAGCAATGTTTCAGATATTTAATTCTCTGTTTGAGTTCACGTAATTCACGTATATTCACGCTATTAACATGAAGTCACCATATTTAACAGTTTTGTAGAAACGTTTGGCAGTATATGTCAATACTTTCTGAAAGAGGTCTGAGAAACACGTATAAGAAAGGAATGAAAAACACGTTTAAAATAAGGCACGAGAAATATTAAAGATGCACAATGTTTTGTTTTAATTAACTTTTACAGAAAAATCTTACTAGAAATATAGGATTTCTGAAAGCGTATTATATTTTGAATTGTGTGTATTATATTGCCAGTAGCACTGTACTACTTCAGTTGTTATTCTCAAGTATAATATCAACCACTGAAATACGGAACCGTTTTTTATATATGTGGCACACTTGGTTTAAC
>JAQFZH010002273.1:0-17161 GCA_034695485.1 Entomobrya nivalis | reverse complement strand
TACTTTAAACGTTTCTTTAAACAGGCAGTTCTCTCCCGCTATCCTGGCCAACTCCAGAGTAATCAATCATCTTCCCCTAATCGACAGTGATGTCGATGATGGAGGAAGACGATACATAATGCCATTTTGTCAATAATTGTGGAGAAGAAAAAAAGTCATAAATGTTACTAACTTAAATGTAACGCAATGCCCATCTACACTAACCATTCTCCCCCGCTTTATCGATGTTGTATGGGCGACCTGAGGTACTGCTTTGCCTGGGCGATTTACGGGTCACTCAATTTTTGGATTAAAGCTCCTGCGGTCACTTGCAACTTGACTGACTGATTCCATCATTGATCTCCAGATCATCAGAGCAATATGCTACTCCAAGTGGGCTTGTCTTTTTAGAATTGTTCACGTTCTTTTTCACAGCTATTAATTCATCCAAGACCATGTTCACTTGATACATATGTCAAATATTTAATCATTGCATAAATACTATACTGTAACATCATTAAACGAACATAATTTTGTAACATGAATTAAATCTGGGTTTGCAATGCTTTACTTTGCACCTCGACTAGGACTTTACCAGGGTCAGCAGACACTACGGTCGCATTGTTTTCAAATCGCAAATTCCGTCGGTTCTTCAGGTTCAGTTTTTAGACACTTTTTTCTCACAGTACAGTCAATCGGGTCACTCTAGCTGGTTGGTTCTGATTATTGTCATTGGAGAGAGGGGATTGTTAGTGGAAGCTTCTTGGAATTTAAGGTGGTAAGTAAGTTGGTTTCCGTTTGATTTTCTGTTGGTGCCATTAGCTGGAAGCACTTGTCCGCCCAAATTCTAGTCCACTTGGTCTGACTAAACACCCTGTCCTGTGACTCAGCTCAGATGGTTCCAGATCTTCGATAATTATTGGCCAGGTCATTGGAAACTGATATGGAGAAATTATTGGCAGGAAACTTTATTTCTCGTCGTCCACCCCTTGAAATGGCATTTCTCACGTTCAAACAGGTAGAGTCGCTTCCATGACGATCTGTTCCAAGAATTTCTAAATATACCACCTCCACCTTTATTGGACCACATAATGATACAAGGGAAACCAGTACTTTTGTAGTATTGTAATGGCAAAGAACAAATAAAAGTATAATTTCAATTTCAAAGGGACCACTGATAAATGGGCTACAAAGAGAATCAGAGTAAATGCCAACAGAAGTGTCTAACAATCTCCAATTTTTATTTCAAGGTGTCGGCTTCGTCTTCACAAGTGTCTCAGAAAATCAGTCAATTGTTAATTGTATACTATACTTGGGGACTGGAAAATAACCAATGGCACAAGAGCTGAAAATAAAAAGAGAAAACAAATCTACAATACTCGACAGTCGTGTGGTCATCGGTCATCGTGAACTGACTGAAACCGATCCATAAACTTGAATTACTCTGTATAATAGTTCGTCTGTCTTTAACTTGGTTTCATATTTCATATACGAATCGAAATTTGTTCATGTCAACTTTGACTTATTTTAAAATTGATGGGGTAAAGATACTCATGTACAGATGTAAGAAAAAATGCGCGATGGAAGGTGAAATTAATTTTATAGATACATTTCTCGTAATATCAAAAATGACGTAAACCAGCCAATGAATTCATTTTATATTGGAATGATATGATCTTCCGAAAGCAACATCGCTTGTTATAAAACATGCAGAGTGACCACGCAGATTCTCACAATGCCCCAGCCCCCTTAGCTTAATCGGTTTATATGCATGCCGGTTTATTTTAGATTGCTGGATGGATGCAATTACTTTGGTTGGATAAAGTATTTTAATTGTTATGACATCAACTGACCTTAACCTTCTCGTTCAATCCATATCAATACAGGAATCGTGGAAACTCCAGCTGCGGAGTCCCCCGCAACTCCATCGTGGAAATGGAAACTCCAGCTGTGGAGTCCCCCGCAATTCCATCATGGTAACGAAAACTCCAGTCACAGAGTCCCTTGCAACTCTTCACTGGGGTAACGGAAACTCCAGTCACAGAGTCCCTTGCAACTCTTCACTGGGGTAACGGAAACTCCAGTCACGGAGCCACTTGGCCCCATGCCATTTGAATGTTATTTATTCCTGGCCATTCCTTTTCCTAGATTCCCAGGTACCACAACCTTAATACATTTTCATCCGAAACGAGGAAACGGAAACTCCAGCAACGGAGCCACCCGGCCCCTTTGTAAGATTTGATTAACTTAATTTGATTCTCTCGTCATGGAAGCAATATCCCTTTCATCTGCAAGTCATCTGAATGTTGGTTATTCTTCGACTTTCCTTTTCCTAGTTTATCTCCAGCTACCACAACCTTAAGACGCTTAACGCACACATTGATGCCTTCCCAATCAAAGTAAATTTGCCCATAATGCCACTTTGTCAATAAATTTAAAGAAGATTGAAAATTTTTTTATAAAAAATGTTACTAACTCAAATGCAACGCCTGGTTCATCTACAATAACCATTCTCTCCCCCTCTGTCGATGTAGTATGGGCGACCTGAGGTAAATGCTTCACCTTGGAGATTTACGGGTCGCTCAATTTTCGTATTAAAGCTCTTGCGGTCACTTGACTGACTTATTCCATCATCGATCTTCAGATTAAGATGCTTTTTCAAGTGGACTGTCAGCTTTGTTTTCAAATAGCAATTTCCTTAGGTTACGACGCATCTTTGATTCCTTCGGTTTTTCTGGTTCGCTTTTTATATCACTTGGTTGAATTGCTCTTCTAGGACTAGGGCTGGGTACAATATGAGGATGAGATCGCCCTATCCGGCATGATCCATATTCTAAAGATCAAGGTATTAGTATTGCACGTAATTATCATAAATAAGATCATAAACAACAAAACAAAAGTCCTTGAATTATTAACGAAATCATTCCTTAAAATACACCAAAACCTTTTGAGAATTTTGAGCTTTAGAGTGTATTATTCTGTTCTTTGTCTCTCGCTAAACGGGAACTGAACGATCTCGCCGTACGTTAGCATCATTTAAACGCGTGATAGGACCCTCACCATTGCCGAGCCTTGACTTAATCGACACTATTTCCTTACAGTCAATACCAACAACTCAATAGCGGTTTGGTTCTGATTATTGTCACGGGAGAGAGGGGCTTGTGAGTGGAAGCTTCTTGGGATTGAAGGTGGCAAGTTGATTTCCGTTTGATTTTCTGTTGGGGTCATTAGCTGGAAGCACTTGTCCGCCCAAACTCTAGTCCACTCGGTCTGACCAAACATCCTGTCACTTGGCTCAGTTGTTCCAGAGCTTCGATAAATATTGGCCAACTCTCTCTTGACTAACTCTTTTTATCGCAATGGATTTAATATTCAACATTTTTCTCAAATAGCATGTGTCTCAGGGGGCACCCTACTAGTTTTGTTATCAAGGAAATCAATGCCGTTTATCTTGCACACACTCCAATTTTACAACTCAGTTAAATGTGAACTTTGAAAGGGGAAGTAAGGCATGTTATGTTCTTGATTGGCATTGTTCAAAAGGACCTGACTGTAAATTTGTTCATAGTTCATGTCCATTTTGACTTACTCAAATTGATGGGGTAAATATTCTCATTCCTGTGAAGGTTCGCAGTCTTGCAGATTATATTTCAGTTTATGCACTTTAATTTTACATTGCAGAATAGCTACAATGTTATTAAGAAACGAGGTCTACAATGAAAAAAATGCGTAATGAATTATCGAATTAATTTCTAGCTACATTTCTCGTAATTTAACAAAAATGGCGTAATCCAACCAATTAATTCATTTTATATTGAAATGATTTCAACAACAGTGAAATGACCTCCCGAAATCAACATCGCCTGTAATAAAACTACAGACTGACCACGCAGATTCTCACAATGCCCCAACCTAAACGTAATCGGTTTATGCATGGACGCTTAGCTTATCAAGTACTTTGGATGGGTAGAGTATTTTAATTGTTAGTTGTTAATGAAGTTGTTAGTGTTTCAATGGGCAGCAGGCTATTAACTTGGTATTTAGCGGAAGGATTGACATGAACATTGTATTTGTAACCCGTGACATGTTTCAGAGGTGCCTTAAATGGGTCTATTTTCTAGTCACTTATTCAGCGACTAGCAGGGCAGTGCAGTACAATATTTATTCAATGCAAAGTAGTAGTAGCAAGGTGAGAGATTCAGTCCAATGTACATACCTTATTTGCTCGCGCTCGTACAAGTAAGTACAAAAGTACATTCTTGATCTTCAACTCAACACGTGAATCTGTGTACTGTTTGTGTGTAAAATATTTTTACATTGAGTGTATAGGATTTGGAGCAATAGCTCGCTCGATCTCCTCAGAACAGTTCACGTTCACATCTTCACAAAAAAAATTATAGTTCAAAAAGTAAAAATTAAATCTTTTCCCAAACAATTATTTTTATGTTTACTTTCTTCGTTAACTAAAAAATTGGTGGTAACTAAAAATTAAAAACGGAGATTTTCTATAAATCTGTACAAATAATTAGAGTAACAATTTACCCTAATACTTTTAGCCAGTCACTCTGATTTGATTAAGTGTTTGGAATAATAGATTTTTGTGTAGATACTAATTAGTAAGTAGTTAAATAAATTCCAACACTTTTTAATCACTAATTATACTTTGATCTGAATAATGTGCAAAAAGTGTACTTTATGCGATAAAGATTCTTGTGACCATGTACAAACTGACCAGTCTCGAAAAAGACGTAGAAATAATTCTATTAATGGTCAAGTTGACCCCGTAACCATAACAAACCCATTACCATCATCATCATCATCCAGTAACTTAACTGTTTCCATGGATACAGTAATGCAACCAGGTAAGTTGGAACAGCCACTGGATCAAACTTCAGCCGCCCTTCATTTAGAAATAAGAAGGCTCAAGTTAAAAATGGAGGAGCAGTCAAGAAAGCACCAGATGGAAGTCGAGCGTTTACTCCAAGAGCGGCACCAGAAGGAACTGGAATTGAAAAACTGTCAAAGAAAAAATGAGCAGTTAGAGGGCCGGATAAATGTCAACCTGGATATTATCGACCAATACGTGATTCAGGTCAATCACCTTACTAATCTCCTTGAAGACATGCAGATGCAGCCAATGTCGGATGAGGTAAATGGTCAAAGGATTGACTACGGTCCCCTAGACGACCACGATGACCTTATCCAAATGGAGGATGATGATATTATGCTTTTGTATCCTGCCTATTTTGCGTAAATTTGTACAATTTTTGTAGTGTACTTAACATATTCGCTAATTTGTTTTAATGATTTGAATTTTCAAATCAAAGTTTAAAGAAATGGACCATATCATCTCATCTCGCGTAACAATATTTTTCAGTTTGGTGTGCTCGGGGCGTTAGTATTTTGGGTAGAATTTAAAACTACGTTTTTTATTTTGTCTTTGTGTAAAATTTATATATATATTCCACCCGAAAAGTGAGGGGCCACCTTTAAATGGTAACTTAGATGAGGAAATTCGTGGTGCTCAGGACGATGACCAACTGATGGACGGTAACGTTCAGGGTCAGGACCAGGACATCGCAAATAATGGAGACGAAGAACGAAATGACGCACCACCTGCACCTGAGGTCAACGACTCTAACGATGACGATGATATGGACCAGGTTGTTCCGAATCCTGAATAAGAAAAAAAATTATAACTTTTTGTTGGTATCAAGAGATGCAAATTAACTGTATTTGCAACCAAACTTGAGGTAATATTCGGATTTTAAAATGTATAATTGGTTTAAACTAATTTAAACTTGTTATTGTTACCTTTTATTAGCTTCATAAGAAGACCGGAAGTTATAATACCATTGTTTCAATCAACTCCATCGCACAGGATTTAATGCTGTATGTTTATTAAAAGAGTCCTAATGGATTAGTTCCTAAAAACACAGCAAAAATAATGAAACATTAAGTTGTGTAAAATAATTTGGTGCAATATAAACGTGTTTATTGACAACGCCAGTTTTATAAGTCATCAGGCTTATTTGGCATTCGAGAGGAAGACTTTAAAAACCAACATTCTTACAATTTTACTAAAGTGTTAAAATTATTGCTTTGCTGGGGGAAAAAATGTTATCGAAAGAATGCTATTTATTTTTAATTACTATGCCAGTAAAACGATAACTTTGTTGTGAAAATTGACGAGTGGAGTAATAATGCTAAAACAATGAATAGTTTCGTGCTGATTATTGCAATTTATAAACGTGGTATCCGGTGGTTATAAAAAAAATATATCTGAGCAAGAAGGGCTCATCTGTAAATGTAAAATGAATATAAAACATCTAAAAAAAATGTATTCTTGAAAAAAGGAATTGTTGAGATGAGAACCACGACTAAATTTGGTTCTGGATTTTACTTCTTTATAATTTTTTTGTACTTATTATGATTGTATTTTATGGATCTATACCCGATATGTATGGTCTAATAAAAATATAAATTGAATTGGATTACATCTTGGATTCTTTTAGCCTAAATAATTTTTTGTTTGGATATTGCCTAGTAATATTATAGTAATGTGGACTAGCTGGAGCACATCGAAATCACGATCATGGAAAAAAGCATAATGCATTTTTTAATTGTGCTGCATTGTCTAGATAGCGACATGGAGTGTTTAGCCAAAATGAAGTTTTTATATATGAGTCATCAACATCATGTTCATGACTGTGAGAACAAACTCATTATAATTTGTTATCTCAAATTGAGTGTCGAACGAACCTAAAGCATTTTAGACAAGGACAAATAGTAAGTATTTCATTCATAATACTTGAGTTTGATTGTATTTATCTACAAAAAACGAAATGAAACGATTTTTGAGCAGAGCAAACGTTGAGCTTCAGTAACTTACTCTATCACTATGCGTGTTCATATCGTAACCCCAAAATTTAATGATTTTATATCCTGTCGCTGGTTTTCCTGCTACCGCGCTCGTCATCGTCATCTGACATTAAAACGTTTTTAAGTCTTTTTGGTATTCTAACTATTCGCAGTCTTTTTCGACTTTTGAGTGCAGTCAGTCGGCTAACAGATTTGTGTTAAAACATTTCATGTCACATTTAACTGTTTTAAAATCAAATTGAATTTCTTACGAGGTAATTATTTTGAAATTTTAATTACTCAACACTTAACTATTAACGTTTTTTATATTCAACTTGCATTTATAATACTTATTGGGACCTTTTGCTTTGCCTGAAGTTTTAATTAGAGGTCTCAAGTGACCAGTGACCCCAATTAGCAGCGCCCACCACCGCAGAGCCATGGCTTCTTCTAAAGTGTCCTCAATCTCTTCATTTGAACAACAATTAAAAGCTGTGGGACTAGACATGAGTCAAATTAGAGATTCATCTAACAGCACTACTTGTCTATCACAAGGGAACCCATTTAAACTTTCAAAAAAGAAACTTTCCATTCAGGCCGATTTTTTTGAAAGTTTATTTTCCAAAAAGCCTCAAGATGAAAACCAACTGAAGACATTTCAGTCCCTTCCAATCGAACAGCAGATTTTCCAGTTTTGTGACTATGAGAAGCTTTCCAAAAAACAGTTGTCAATCCGGTTCCAAATAGCCTTCGACATTATGACTCTACTCCGTCAAAATGGGTATCCCAACTGTCTAGTCTACCTATTTGGTAGTCTTTTAACAGGCGTTGCAGATCAGGACTCAGACATCGACATTTTCATTGACGTCAATGGGGATGACGGTCAATCCCTTCAAAAGCTGAGTGAAACCGGTAGCGATATGGAGAAGATGACACAGCTCAAAAAAATCCAACAAAAAATTTACGACATCATAAGATCCTCATCATCTCCCCATGGCAATTCCTCCAAAATTCAATTCTCCAAAAATGTTAAATGCTTTGGCGTCCACGTCCTTTTTGTAAGGATGGTCCACTTTCAAAGCAAAATCCAGGGTGATCTCACCTTTACCAATATGGTCTCCTTACAGAAAAGCAGATTACAGCTATTTTACTTGTCGAAATTCCATCCCGAAATTTTGAAGCCTTTCATCCTCATCTTACGACGTTGGGCTAAGTACCATGCCATCACGGGAGGCCAAGATATCACCAACTTGAAAAACTTTACACTGATGCTTCTCGCACTGACCTTTTTAATGGAAAGGCGTGTCATTCCGTCTGTTCAACTTCTACAAACACTGGTGCCACCACTTAAAATTGATGGATTCAATGGCGCATTTTGTGACGACCTGAGTCTGATAAACCAACACTTTAAAATGTCACCCAGCAAGATCACCATACTGGAACTGCTTTCAGACTTTTTCAAGTGGATTGGAAAAACAGATTTTGAAAAATGGGTGATTAGTCCATTTTTGGGGAAAGTGGTCGACAAGGCGAACTTTCTCCAGGACTATGGTGCCAAGCTTGGTGACTCATTCGATGACCTAGTTATTATTCCACCGAGGGGGCGATTTACTGAAGAAAAGCGGATTCAAAGGATTCTCTTTATTCAGGATCCATTTTGTCAGGATTATAATGTGGGCGTTAGTACCAGTATGGTTGCTATGGAGAAGTTGAAGGAAGCTGCTAACAGAGCCATTAATTCGTACCCTTGGAAATCTTTCACTGACTTGTTCGTTGCCATGGAGATGACACCACTGGAAATGGAGAAGAAGAAAAGAGAAGTGGAGGATTCCAATGGAGTATTGCTTGGTAGGGAAATCTGGAAAGCACTTTTTGGGGATTTGGCTCCATTGTCAGCAGAGAAGAGGTTTACGGTGTCCGCGTTTTCGGTGGACTACAATTTCAAGTATTCTTATCTGAAGGAATTGGCCCAGTGTGACACTTCTGTAAATGATGCAAAGACAATGATTGGAGTTAGCAAACTTTGGAAATTGTTTGGGGAAGGATTTTTATCTGACTTTTTGCAGAATGGGTTGAAATTGCAAGTGGTTAGATTTGAAGAGCAAAGAAAATGCATTCCTAGCAGTGGGGGTGGCTGGCATATGGACATGTTGACAGCTGCGCAGAAGCAACGTTTCAAAATGGACAAACACCGTATTCATCCATTTCATATTGAGAATTTAGAGGAAAAGATTGAGAAATTGATAAACGTGGAGATAGACAAGGAGATAAATAATCAAGTTGTTTATCAAGTTTGGGAGATCCAGGTAAATTATCCATTTTGGTTGGGAGAAAAAGAGAGGATTGGACATTTGGATGTACGTCCAGCAAGAGGGAGAGGGGGTCGGGGGCGAAGAGGCGGTGGCGGTTCAAGACATCAGATAAGCCTAAACTATTTCGCCGAAGGAAATCCTGTTGATGTACAAGCGAAAGTTTGTGAGAAAATTTTGCGCGATTTTGAGAAGCAAACTTTCGAGCCGTTCGAGATGACAATGTTTGTCAAATTGGATGCTAGAATCGTTGCAGAAGATTGTGTGATAAGGCCAGCGATAAGCATACTGTTAGAGGTATGCAAATAAGTTGACTAATTACTTGATATTTAATTATGCACACTTGCACTGCTAGTAATACTTTATTGAATGGTTTTACTTTACTGATTTTTTTTAGGAACCAAAAGTAGATGGAAGTACGAAGAATCATCGGATAATGGAAGCAGTGGAATATCTTGCGAAAATCTTACAAAGTGCCTTTCCAGCTTATCAATTATATCACTTAACGCAATGGATCAAATCCAGAGCGTAAATTTACCAGACCAGCACTTTAATCATTTTTTGAGTAACAACAAATTTTAACTCTATTTTCTTCGAATTGTCAAATTATCAGTATTTTAATGCAATAAATTCCTTAAACATTCAGTGTAGAAAAAAATGGATGGAAAAATTTCCAGTAAATATTTAGAGACAGTAAGATATAATATGTTTTTGCATGTCCGTAATGTAATTATTGTAAGCCATGTGTACCACTTACATATGTGTGTACTTCTAATGACAAGTGACCACGCGAATTCTCACAATGCCCCTCCGCCACAAGTTAGTGCAGTTTGCGACAGCTAGTAAGATAAACAACGAATTTTCAAGCAATCCAGTCTCTCTCAGAAGGTAATTTTTCAATGAGCAGCCTATAAAGTAACTTCGAATTTAGCGGAAGGATTGATGTACTACTCTATTCACATGTAAATTGTATTCGTTACTAGTGACAAGTTTGCTATTTTTTGCAATTAGGTTATCATGGGTACGGTATAATTCAACAATCTTTATTCATATAACACGTTTGCAGGTTTATAAGATTACAAAAAAGTAGGATACATTTGAATGAATGGAATCTGCAATGTCACGGCTTATCAAGTCTGACGATATAGAAGTTGTTCCTCTTACAGACGCTTACCTAGTTTTGCATGAAGTTGTGACAAATGTCATTGACATATGCAAGACAGCAAGGTTGAAGTTATCAATTTAATAAAGAAAGACATTACACAGTACAAAATGTTTTGTGGTTAAGAGTATTTTGTAATTTTTGTACACTTTGATTATCTTCGTCTCATAAAACCCCCTACGTCATTTGTGTGCAGGAAAGAAAGAACTTCAAAGATGATGTATGTATGTAGAAAGTAGATATATCATTTCAAGAGAAATATCGTTTTTTTCGTAGAATGTAGAAAATCTCGAGCCAAGATATCGTAATGCAAAAACCACCAAAGTTGACAGTAAGTAACTTATACCAAAGTATAGTACCGTATATCATGTCCCCAAGAATGGTAGGGAAGATTCAGTATATGCGTAACGGTAGAAACTGACCATGGACCACCTGACCCACCCCTCATGTCACGCTTTTAAACATTTCAGGATACCCCGCTCAACATCAGGTCCTGGTCCCATCAGGGCCGCCTTCCCTCCCAAAGGGGTTACATACTTACTGAATGATCCCGTAAATGAACCACATCTGTGCGCATTTCAATATCTTGAAAACGTATCCCATCATATCACCCAAAAGTCATTCAACTACTTAGCAGTACGTAGCCTATTTTGTAGCAGTAGTGTTACCTTAATTATTTTTATTATTTTTTGGGGCAATTATTATTTTCAGTAGTCGAAATTAAAACTAACAACGATACGTAATAGTCTTTGGCAATACTAAATGGTAAAGGTTTAATTTTAATTAATGCTTTCGCTAATTGTAAGTAAATTTATTTTTATCGGTAGAACGGGAAAATTCTTTTTAAAGACTTTAAAAATTAACTAAAAAATGTACATTTTACATACCAGTGGGTGGTGGTGTGACGAATACTTTATTACAAAAATATGGGCAAAATCTGGAAAAAGTGTGAAATCTGTGATCGAGATGATTGCGATCACACCCAAATAAATGAGCAATCTAGTAAACGACGTCGTAGAACTACTTCTAATCATGTTCAAGACGACCAATCGCCATCTTCAAGTAACTCAACTAGGACTGTTTCCATGGCGGCTACGGCCCCAGCAGCGGAAGCTGGTAAGTTGGAACAGGTAATGGATCAAATTGGCGTCCTAACGTTAGAGGTAACAGGGCTTAAGTTAAAAATCAAAGAGCAGGATAAAAAGGTGAAAAGGCAGGACAAGAAAAAGGTGGAAAGGCAGGAGAAAATGTTGGAAGAGCACAAGAAAAAGCTCGAGAAGCAATACGAGAAAATGTTCGAAGAGCACAAGAAAAAGCTCGAAAAGCACTACGAGAAAAAGGAACAAGATTCAGACAACATAATTCAGAAGTTGGTAAAACAAATAGAAACAGCCCGCGGGCTTATTGGTGATTATCAAGTTCAGGTAAATCAGCTTACCGATCTGGTTAACGATGCTCTTCCGGCGCTGGAGGTAAATCATAATCGGAGGAACGAGTACGGTCCTCCAGATGAGCTCAATGTCTCTATGCTTCAAATAAGGAATGATATACTTATATATCCTGCCGATATCCTGTAAAGTTGATAATTTTTTTAAAACCTCTATATTTAATTGTAGTACCTACTTAGTTAGTAAAAGTAAAATAAAAGTACAAATTAAATTTTGCAAAACAGCTAATTTTTTTTTGACTAACGCTAACTAACGTAACAATGCTTTTGAGTGGGTTATCCAGCTTGTTGAGCCAAGTTGTATGAATGTAGTGTATTTTTTATTTGTTTTTGTGCAACAATTTCAAACAAATCTACCCCAAAAGTGAGGGAATACCTGTGCATGGCAATTTAGCTGGAGAAATTCTTCCAATTCAGGCTTATGAACAGGTTGAAAACAACCTTGATAATGGAGGCGAACCACCTATTGTTGTTGGTTATAATCCTACTGGAGACAATGAGGATGACGATGAGGACCAAGTAGTACCGGCTGAATACTAAAAGGTTTCAATTTCCATGGTCGGTTTCGAAGGCTTCAATCTACTGTATTTCAAAGAAGTCAAACTTGAGGTAATGTCAATTTCAAAATTGATTTAGTGGTTTAGACTAAGAAAATTTTGTAGTCTTTTTATAACAGCTCAAGAAGAAGACGGAATCAGACAGGATGCGACGTCGGATCCATTTTTATAGAAAATATTACTGGATATTTTTAAAAGGATCGTCCCTATTTTTCAACTGTTAAACGTTCAGTGTAAAGAGTCTTATTTTTGTTTGTGTTTTTTTTACTTTCTATGCGAAATGTGTGCCAAGTAATACGAGAAAAAGACTTGATTTTCAGTCAATTATGCCGTAAACAATTAATTTTGAGTTGTACTCAAAACTAAAGTTTTCTACGTGGCAATGACTGGTTTTATGTACGGGTAATCTTCGAGTAATATTTATTCTGAATTATAACCTAATCGAAATAGGAAAGCGTTTATATGACACATGAGCTTTTAGGAAGGAAGGTTGCTACGAAAACAGCAACAAACGACAGTGTTAAATACAGTCGTAAATTTTATCTGTGGCTTTAAAGCCACGGGCTTGTAAATATAATTTCTAAATCAATTCATGTACTGGATTGATTTTAAGCATGTAGCAAATTCTTCGTCATGATTTGTTCATGTTGTAATAATTATAGTACACTAACAATCAGTTATAATAAAATGAATGTGTAAACTAAATCGAATTGTTTCAAGTCTATTTGGATTGATTTTGAGTTACATAAATAAGTGCATATTTCCTTTGAATCCATGGGGATGATGATTATTTCAATCACACTAATTATGTGAAGAAAACGGCTAAAAAGATTTGAAAAATGCTGCACAAAATTTACCGCATAATTATAAATACATGGTCATATATGTACTTAATTTCAATTTTTGCCAAAAAATGTTTAGCATTTTCAGTTTACAATGTTAGGATGGTCATGTTGTTTGTTGAACTCTTCTAAAAACTGAAGCCATAATTGTACATTTTATGTCGATCGACCTGAGCTTCATAAAAAACAGCACTTTTTAAGATGTGAGAGGTCGTCTAGTGAGAACGGGATTTTTCAAGCGGGCTCGGAATAGCTTTGTACAGAATAACTTCAAATTGCAAGTAAGCGGTTAGGTTGGAAGAGCATGTAAAAGACATTCCCAGCATTTGGGGGCGATAGGCCTATGAGAATGTTGACGTCTTCGAAGATTAAAAGTTGTGTAATGGATAAACAACGCATTCATCCTTTTCATATAGGAAAAATTGATAGCGCATGGCAAGGTAATAATAAAATTAATCTAATCACTATCAGGTTGTTTATCAAGTTTGGGGGTTTCAGGTAAATTATAATTTGTTTTGGTCTGGAGAACAAGATCAAGTTTTAAAGCAACGTCTCCATTGTCATAGAAATCACACAGTGACTAGTGACCACGCAGATTCTCACGATGCCCCATCGAAATGGATCAGTCACCGGAAGTCAGTACACCGTTCGCTACAGCAAGTAAAATACACGCCAATGAATCTGATAGCTGTACAGATGACAGAGAAGAAGCAAACTGTGATTTACAACTGCAACCATTTCACACCTCCTGACTAATGAGCCCACGAGTAGCAACCGAACTGGAAAGTGGAAAAACTAATCATTGTTATTTTTCCTTGTAAAAGTCACAGGTTACTTGATTCCTTTTCACTTAATTGATTTCAGTGCCATGTTATGCTAAATAAGCTAAATGGCATTCTGGAAAAATACGGTTTAAAAAAAAATTACAAAAAAAATTGTTTATGAGAATCTTTGTTAATTTTGATTGCACTTTATTAATGCATTTGATTGGTCAGTCAAGCAAATTAGATTTTTTTCTTTCCGGTTTCGATTAATATTTTTTTCAAACGAACCACATGAACCTTTGTTGCAGTTTGAATCTCTGGAGAGACCGAAATAAAGTGTTGTTCCAAATCTAGCAATACCTACTTGTACTTAATAATGCGTAAATAATTAATGCATAAGTAAATCTAGCAAATGTCCATTATATATAGCTTCTTTATTATGTGAAACCATAAACCATGTAGTGGAACAATGCACAAGTGCATCATCATCACAACAAATTGATTATGATGAGTTGATGAGTATGAGTATTTAGAAGCGATACAGTTTTCAGGGGAACATTGAGACTAGCAATTATATTTTTGGTTGAATTAAGTTTAACAACAAACAACTAACTTGTTTTTAGGAACTACAATTTTCAAGGTTATCACTCATCATGAACCGAACAAAAACACAGAGAGAGATTCTACTTCCATTCTAGTTCTTTTATGTTTCCATTTATATCCCTGTCCATATCCATTCTGCGTGTTAAAACAATTACTCAACTGTGACTCCAACTAACAAACAAGTCAGTAGAGCTTGTTCACTTGTTCTCTGATTAGAGTGCAATGAGCATCTTTTTTAGATTATGTCATTTTAAACGTTGTGTTTTTAAAGCTAATTGATTGGAGAGCAGCTTTAATTAAAAATGACCTCTTTGAAATTTGCAGAATACCTGGCAACTATTTTAGTGGTTTGTCAGGTGACAGGCTATGTGCTTTGTCTGCAACCGGAACTCGCTTCCTTTGGCGATTTTATGGAGTTCCAAGTTGGATTGAACAAAGCTTGTGATCGTGTTCCCGGCGGAAGTAACACAACAGAGCCAATAACTGTATACAAATTAGATACATAAAAAAATCAAAAAAATAATTTATAGCAAATTTGTTTTAATTTTTTTTTTTGTTTAATTTTTTGTTTGCAGAGTGCCTTTACAAAATGTGTAAACGATTTGAGTACCCCCAAATCGAAAGATTATTTCGGAGGAATGACATCAATTTGTGAAAATCGTGATGAATACATAGCTTGTTGGGATCGAATGAAAAAAGAAACTTTAAAAGTGTGCGGAAGTGACAAGGAAAAAGTGCTCCCTGCCCTTTATTCCTCTACAGTTAGTTCGCTTTGTGGGGAAGACAATGGACAAAATACGATTGGTAATTTGAATTGTATCAAAATTTATTTTTATCCGCATGAATGTAATTAACTTTAACTGTTTGTTAACGAATAAAGAACGGTTAAAAACGGCTTCATCCGAAATATCCCCAAACTCTGGAAACGAGTGTCCGAAGGAAACCGGAATTCACTGGCTTGAGAACTGTGAAGATATCCTACCTTACATGACTTCTGATGACCTATGCGCGTAAGTTTTAAAAAATAACAAATTTATTAAACTTAATTAATAAATTAAATTAAGTTTAAAATGTATTTTGAATTGAAATTCATTTTAAAAAGGCGTCACAAAGCCATTGACACATGTCTCGGGAGAATCACATGCGACAATTTAAAATTTGGAAAAATCGTTAGAAAAATCTACACCGATGGGAAATCCTTCTTAAAGTGTAATGTTCAGCTGGACCATTGGATTCTCTTAAATGAGCATTTAATTTTGAACAACCATGAGGAAAAGGTGGTCTCCTCATTTTTCGCCATGGTTATTATTTTGACTGTTGGATATTTGCACAATTTCTTGTAAAAATTACAAAACAAAAATTACACTAACACTAAGATCAATTTTTAATTGTAAGGTTATCATCACTAGAAAATAAACGAATAGAAATTTATGATTGAAGGAGGATCTCGCAGCTGAATGAACTTATTTTTAAAATTATTCATCACACACACAAGTCAATTAAAAGGCACGTTTATTACATTCAAGTTTCACCTTCAAATCACACACAAATATGAACATTTCATTTTTCCATACATCTTTTTTTTCTAAATCGCTGTACTAGACTAGACTAGTAATTTTAAATTTTTTGGAACAATCCATTGTGATTGATAAACCTAGACGGTAATTTTACTTAATTACATAATATTCGATATTTAGTTGACAGGTAGTTAAAGTTAACGCAACAATTGACAAAATACATCATGCATAAGGGTTGCAGCAAGTGGACAAAGTTTCCCAAACTTGAAATAATTATTTTCCTTCTTCAAGCACAAAAGTTCCTTGCGAATCAGCCACATCTGAAAAAAAAAATATATAATTAATGAACACAAAATTAAATGGTAAAAAAATAAAATCAAATTGTGAAGTAAAAAAAAATTCTTACTCTGTTAGCAGCAACTTTAGTGGTGAGAAAACGTATGCATTCCTCCTTTAATTTAACCCCATCAGTTGTCTCTGACAAGTGTGCAGCCAATTTTGAGAATTCACTCATCAACAAGTCATTAGAATCTAAGTCCGGAAGGGATTCTTGGTCATCATTGGACAAACCAGCCTTTTCCTTGGATGGAGTTTCTGCACCGTTCACGCTCACAATTTCTTCTTGACGAACTTGAACTTGAGGCTCCACTAAGCTTTCCTCAGCTAAGGGCGGGCTACTCTCAATTGTTGATTTTCCTACTTCCGCAATAGGACAAGTTTCAACTTGTGAACGAACGTTTGCAGCTACTCCCAGCATTTTCGTTAAAGAAACATTTTTCTCCAGCCCTTCTTCGATTCTGTTAAAAATCACGTTGAGTTCATTGAAAGTGTCCTTCTGTTGTCTGCGCAATAGTTGCTGTAATTTTTTTAATACAAAAAAAATATAATATTAATTTATATTGAAAATCGAAATTCTACATACATTGTATATTTATTACACTTTACTTATCAATTTTTTTTATTATAAAATTGTATCTTGCATTACCAGTTCATCATGAACTTGTTTAAATGATGCTTGTATTGTATCTTTTAGTTTTTCCTCGCATGAGTCCGGTATTTCGTGTGACATTTTGAAAAATAAACTAATTAAATGTTAGGCTTACTCTTACACAAACAGCTA